>VXBX01005998.1:504794-635095 GCA_013400415.1 Scytalopus superciliaris | reverse complement strand
GCCAAGGAGGCAGGCCGGGCGGCGGGCCCGGGGAGAGGCGCTTCCCACAGCACCGGGGGGAATAAACCCGACCTCCTGGGTCTGAAAGTTTCCCGAAATTGGTGTCTCTTTGGATCAAAGTACGTGCTCCGGGAAAGCGGAGAGACCCTGTGGTGGAGGGGGAGTAACTCGCGGAATTTGTTGGTCGGCTGCTTAGGGGATGAATTGCCTTCACAGTTGCGAAAAAGCCGTGTTGCTTTAGTCAGAGTTTGCTATTTGTGAGCGTCCGGAGTATTTTGTGCTCTTCCAGCCAGGAACTGGAAAGAGGGCGGTGGGAGGTACAGGTGTCACGGCTGTGGCAGCGGGGGCTGTTCAGGTGCCATTGGCAGGGGCAGAGAAGCAGCCAGTACTGGCAGCTCTGACAGCTTGGGAGGGGTGGGCCAAACTTGGAAAAACGTGTCTTAATGGCACAATTAGTGACCGTATAACCTGTAAGCACTGTTACTAAACGTGGCATACAGTTGCTTTTTCAAACCATTTCCCTCATTGCTAGCCGTGCTGCAGTTCATACGGATGGGAATTGCCATTTTGCCAGTGTTCCTGATGTTGTTTTAATATGGTAGCACAGAAGAGATGAAATCTACTTGCGCATGCTGGTTTTAAATTTTGTGCCTCGTTTTCCTGAACAAATGGGAGGAAAAAGGAAAGATTAAAAAGGCATACAGTAAACATTGCTCTAGGTGATAAAGTGGCTACCCAATACATGGCTAAATGTACTACGTAAGATACATATGCGCATAGATGTTTTGAATACCTTGGATACAGAGACATGCACTATTAACTCTGGGCATAGATCCAGTAAAAGTCTCGTGTTCAAACTTGACTTACTGTTCTTGAACATCTATATGCTTTCTATTGCTTTGTGTATTTGCTTAGGTTGAAGACTACTTAGCTGACTCTAATTATTCAGAATTGCATTTGTGAAAACTTTCAGTTGAGAAGGAAAAAAGTTTATAAAAATCTAAAAGTTCCTGAAAGAAAAAATACTATTATGGGACATTTTCAGGTAGTAGTTGAATATATAGCAGCAGTATGTTTAATGAAACTGCATTTTCTATAATACAGTGTTTTAGGAATGCAAATAATTCAAGATTTAAAGTTGCAAGAGCTAAAGGAAAACTGATAAATTTGTGCTATCAAACATTTTGTGCTATGCACGTGCTTATGGAGCAATGTCTCCAAGCTTCGTTTTGAATCTGCTACTTTTACTAGTAGTTGCAGGGGGCTAGAAATGCCCCAAAGGCATTCAGATGCATTGCTAACCTGAAGATGAATTATTTTAGTTTGATTTTAAGTGGTGTTACAGTGTCAGGCTTCTCCTTGGTGTGTTTGTGCAGTCATGTGAAGCCAGTTTGAAGTTGATAGTTCACTGTGAGTTCAGTGTTGTCACCTGCGAGATAATTCATTGCACACCTGTGGTTGTGGTAGTCCTTCTCTCAGACAGAAATGTGTTGTTTCCTTCTTTTTATTGTGATTAGTCATTATCACTTCACATGATACAGTAGATGATAAAATTGCTTCATATTCAGTAGGGTATTTGCTTACATTCTGGTATATTTTTTGAACTTAGCAGTGTATACATCACATTCAAATTGTCACTCTTTTGCTTAGAATAAGGTTCTTTTTTCTTTTTTGTATCATGCCTTCTTTTTGCCTATCTCATAAAATTTACACTCATGCGTATTTTAAGAAGGCCAGCTCAAGCAGATGGATGTTAAGACACAAAACATCTAGATATTTCTATGAAGGATTTGGCCACTCTTCCTGACTATTTAGCTGTATTGAAGGTATGCTGAATCAACAGTGCTATAGCATTAGTTATCTTTGTATTCTTCAAGGCCTGGAACTGCCAGCTTTCTTCACCCCAATTGAATTGCCTGTGCAGTTCACCTGTAACTGTTTTGTCTTTGGGTTTTAATTTATTATATTGCTCTTTTGAGCAACATGGCAGGAGTGCAGAATGCTGGAATAGTAATTGTGTTCTTCATGCTAAATAGAAAATATACTGCAAATACTCCTTTCCTTATGCCGTCTCTGTAAGTTTGGTAGTACCATTCCTATACAGTGATTTGGAAACAGTTCTAGAGTTTATGAATACAATTGTAAAGAGATATAAGAAATATATATATATATGTTACAGTCAGTGAGCTTTTGGAAAGACTTCTCACAGTGCCTCCTACATGCAGTAATTTTCCTCTTGATGACTGTGAAGCACTGGATGGGTGATGAGCCCAGCTTTTGAATTCTTTGGTATGACAAGTTGCTTCAGCATTTAGGAACAGTTTTTTCATTATTCTTATGTAACCTAGTAGCCTAAATAAAATTTGCCAGTGCCTGGAAACTTGTCCTCTTTTAGATTTCTTTTATCCTTTATGAGTGTTCAAATCTAATGAGATTAAAGATTTAGGACAAATCAGATGGGGGTATTTATTTTTGGAATTGATTGTCCTATATTTCCACTAGGAATTGTAAATAGATTGTCCTAGTTCTGCCTCCTTTGGAACAATATTATAATTTTATATTATGAATCAAAAAAGTGAAGTTTAAAAGAGTACATTTTAAGGAATGCGTCAGGCAAATGTTTTCTTTAAGTTAGCATGCAATTACTTGACTACATCTAATAGAGTTTGGACATTTTTTTTTTTTCATCTTACTTCTAGTAAGCATTTATCTCAGACTTTCTGGACACATTATTTTTATGTTTACCTATGTGCTACCGTACTATCTTTGAGGTGGTGGTTTGGTTTTTTTGTTGCTGTTGTTTTTAAGTTCTTTGATCCTCTTCCTGAAACTGTTTTCTAATATACCTTTATCATTGGCTTAATGTTTACTTCATACAATCTGTGGGCTTTAGAAAGATACTGAATTAGTCTCCGAAAACCTGCTGTGTAGTCTTAGCTTAGATACTGAATGTGATGGGGTTGTTCAGGAACCTGCATTAGCAGTTCTTTTGTTAAGTGGTGTGGGTAGCGTTAGAGGGAACTGAGGGTAACCATTTTCTTGTCAGTTTCATGCTTCTTTTAAGCATGGAATATAACTTAGGGATTTTTTTTTNTAGGATTGAAAATTAATTTGGGGTTTTTTTTTTTTTTTTTTTTATCAGTAGGTTTGGTTTTGCAAAACTTCTTCAGTGGAGTTGGTGAAAACACTGAGTGGAGATTAGGATGAGTAGGCTTGTATGCAGTCATTGTTTTTGTTTGTCTTTCCTTTTTCCATGGCTACTTAGTATGAAGCTTTGCAGTATCTTTAGTTCTGGTGAGACTGTTCTAACAAAGAATACTCAAACTTAACTTCGGTACAGTTTTACTGACATGAATATGATTGACTTTAGTTTTTATTATGAGGTTATCCAGATGCAGCAATGTACAATAAATTCCACAGATAGGACACTAAAATTTCTGCTCTAAAGGGCTTTCCATGAAATAGGCAAGGGGCACAGCTAATGTTTCTACATGCATATTTTCTTACAGATGAGTGATTTGCCTGATTCCAAGTCTGTGCTTCCTGATACTATTGCAGAATTGTAGCTGTTCTTACTGCATCTGCTATTTTAGTGGTAAAGGAGATAGTCATACTCTGTTGGCCCCAACTCCAGAAACACTGTACATGTATTGTGAATTTCTTTTTGGTTTTTCTGTGGTTGTTTCATTTTGGTTTTTTGGGTTTTTTTGTTGTTTGTTTTGCTTTGGAGTTTTTTTTAGTAAGGTTGATAACTTTTAACACTTCCCATTTATTAATTTAAGCACAGAATTGATTGTATGATTTGGTCCTTGTTTTAGACTGTACTTTACATGTATTTTGCATTTTTTGTGCTTTTCTGTCTAATGATTCTTTTATCCTGTTAACTTTTGTATATTTTCTATTTTTTATTTTATAGATCACTAACAGTAAGCTTGTGCTAGTGTGTAGCAAAGGGCCATTGGTAGACTTACAGTTAAAAAACTTAACCTCAAAACACTGTAACCGTGCTAGAGGAAAAGATTAGAGAAGTATCTTTAGTCTTATGATCTGGAATCTTTGAATTTTGTCTCTGATGAAGCATCAGGTAGTATCCTCCATGGATGGGTTTCCTGAGACAGGTGTTTTGTTGACCCAGCAAACATCTTAAGGGTCGTACTTCTGAGAGATAAACTTGATTATTTTTTAACTACTGTTTTAAGCAACTATAATTGAGCTTTAAATTTTGAAAGTTCTAACGTAAAGGCAATGTCTAAAGTTCTACATATTTTCTGTAACCTTAGAAATGATGGCGGATGATTTAGAAAAGTCTATTGAAGAGCACAAGGCCAAGTTTGCACAAGATAAGGCAGAACTTGAAAATGATCCGCCGTACATGGAAATGAGGGTAAGACTATTAAAATGTTTTCCTGAATTTAAATATTTGTGTTGCTAAGCTTGCTTTTACTGTGCTTTTATAGCTGGATTTTTTGTCAAATTTTATGTTAAAGGTTTATCTATTCAAAGTAATTTTGAACTTAAATACTTTGTCTGTATTTATGTAGATCTTTAAAAACCTGTATGCCACCATGCATACACAGTAAGATTTGTGTTTTACAAGTGACAAAACTCTTGTAAATGGCTTTTATTGCTCCTTCCCCTCTCCCTAGGGAAGCTGACTATCAGAGATTTGCCCTCTGCCCACTCCAGACCTTACGTGTTGAGATGTAAGGTATAAATATCTTCAAAATTTCTCACACAGAAACTAGGAAATACAAGAGGGGAAATAACAATTAAACAAAATCTGTTCTTATCACAGTTTTCCTAATTGCAATTTTAGTGTGTTAATCCAGCATTACTTTCAATCTCTCTATTCTCCAGTGTAAATAGTTATGTTACTAATGTTATTCTTACGTGTATTATTTTCTTTATCTGGTGATGCACTAAAGCATTTGTTTTGTTTTCAGAATAAGGAATCAGAGAAGCTTTCCGAGACTCACAAAATGTTAATCTCCATGGCTAAAGAAAATATACCTCCAAATAGTCAGAGGAACTATCCTTTAGGTATGGTATACTTTTTTAATATGTCTAGATTCTAGATTTAAGTAGTATTTAATTACCTTTGAGAATTTTGGAATGGAATTACTGCTTTGGATCTTTAATTATAAGGTGTTGGTTGTAATTCAAATGCAGAATAATGTTTCAGTCTTCCAAAAATCTCGGGATTGTATGGAATTTTTGTTTTGCTGTTATGCTTGCTTTTTTGTTTTAAATCAGGAAAATAGGGCAAACACTTTCTTCTTATTATTGTAAGGGTAGTGCCATTAAAAAAACCCCAAGCCAACCAATCAGAAAAGAAATCTGCCTACCAGTCCTTGATGGGTGATGTGTGCTTTCCTGTTGTATTTGAGTGGAAAAAGCTTTGAAAGTCCATCTTTTCATCTGGACTTTACTGCAAAAGGGTACGTTCCCTGTAGTTTGTGCCAGGGAGTTAAGAATTGTTTTCCTTTCAGCCTCTGAGCTTAAGATTCCTAGTCCAACTTGGCTAAAATGCTCACAGTTAAACTAATTTTTTCCTTGCAATGGTAAGGATCTTTCAAATGTTTAGACAGTTTAAACTGCTTGTATTGCTCTGTAATTTTGTTACAGTGTTCTCATTTACTGTACAGGAAAGGAACAAGTACTTAGTTTTGGTTGAAATCTTAACTAAGGGAAATGGTTGGATATGGTTTGCTGTGACAATCAGTTTAATAACTGGTTTCATTATATATTGACCTTTTTCTTCTTTTTCCTGTGTTCTTTGTGATTTCTGATTGAAAATGTGTGATAGTGTTCTTTTCTCCTTTTCTGTAATGTGCCATCTTTCCTTACTTGTCCTACCATCTCCTTTCTGTAGGCTCTACTGTTTTTCCTTAGTTATGCTTGTGTAGCTCAAGTTTGTCCTGACAGCTTTAGAGCTTTTTGGGGTCCTATTTCTTGTTGATTTCTTTGGTTTCGTATGTAGATACTTTGGGTTTGTACCTCATTGATTTTCATAGTGTGCCTGCTGTAATTCTGGTGTAATTCTGCAGCTTGCAGTGGGAGGTGGAACTTCAGCTTGTGAATCTGTGGGTCTGAACTATCTAAGATGCATAAATAAACCCATGTTTTTTATAAGGATTTGTATAAGTAGAACTTCCAGCCATCAGCAAGGCAAGCTTTTGAAAACCTTTAGAGGAAAACTTCACAAAAAAAATACTTGAAACGATAATTGCCAGAAGTCATAATGGATAAACTTGATTAGAGCACAGCAGTTCAATAAATACCTATTGCAAATTTTTGACAGTTTTATTAGGATCAGCTTGTTATTCCTGGTGTTGATAATTCTTTGCTTACCAGTGGAAACACATGATACAGAGAATAGATCACAATAGGTAGTATCCCACTGCCTGACACTGACAGACCATTACTGAACAGTTAAGCTATTCTAGTATTAGAATAGTTTTATCTGTTGTTGGAGAGCTCTAATAACATGTCAACAGTGTGTTTGTTGTTACGAATTTGACTTAACTGTAGACACCTAAATATAGTAACCCAACAAGGTATTATAGATGAGGGGCATTCAGGTGGTCTTAAATGAAAAGCAACAAGTAGGTGTTGCCATGGCATGGTTTAATCCCAGCTGGCAACTAAACACCACACAGCCACTCACTCACTCCCCACCAGTGGGGTCAGGGGAGAGAATCGAAAGAGTAAATGTGAAAAAACTCCTGAGTTGAAATAAAAGCAGTTTAATAAAAAAAAAGGAAGAAGGTAATGAAAAGGAAAATAATGAAGAGAAAGAAATAAAACCCAAGAAAGACAAGTGATACAAATGAAAACAGTTGTTCACCAGCAACTGTCTGATGCCCAGCCAGTCCTCCATGTCATGGGTGGGAGTGGAAGGTTTAGACAAAATTTATTTAAGAAGCCCTGCTGTTGTGTCACGAGGTGCAGAAAGTATCCAGTCTTAGCCTCAGATTTTGTCAATGGTTTAAATTTAAGGAATTATAGAGATGTGATTGAACCACCTTTGTCCAGCAGGTTTTAATGATAGCAAACTGAGAAAATTTGTATAAATTGAATCATTGATTATTACAAAGGATCAGACAAAAGATCTTAGAATTATTTACTACACAATATACACACTGAAACTACTAGTAGTATAGTATAAGATAGGACAGTGTGCTATATTGAAGCAGTTATTTTAAAGCTAGCAAAAAGAAATAATTATTAAGTAGAGATTTGATGTAACTCACCCATACCCGTGCTTGTGGGGAGATCTCTCTTGCTCAGCCTTGAGGAGTATCCTTGGAGGGTTGTCCCCAGCCCAAGGAAGGAGCCTCCACACACACCCCCCCAAGAAGGGTTATGTTAGAAGACCCTGACTCTGTGAAAGGGGACCTGACTTCTGTAGTATAAAGTGATTGACTGCTAGCCACAAATTTACAGGCCATCCACCAGCTTATCTGTGATCAAAAGGCAGGATGTGTGTTTGAAGTTTGGCAAACCAGACTGGTTTTTAGCATAATTCAACACCAAAAACATTCCCGTGGCACCACTGGTAACTCACCACAGAGAGCTTGCGTGATAGGTTGTGTTCTCTGACTTGATTCTAGGCCTTATTGGGGTAGGCCCTCCTGCCACACTGGATCAGCAAACCCCACCAACCTCCTCACTAGCGTTACTGCTGAGCATGATGCAGTATGGTATGGGATATCCCTATGGCCAGCAGTGTCCCCTCCCAGCTCCTTGTGCACCCTCAGCCTGCTCACGGGTGGGTGGAACGAGGAGCAGAGACAGCCTTGATGCTGTGCAAGCACTGCTCAGCAATAGCCAAAACATCCCTGTGTTTCCAGCAGTTTTCAGCACAAAACACAGCACCAAAACCAGCTACCCAGCACTTTCTGTGATAATGATGTGGGTGCTGAAGTGGATGGTTGTTGGTATTATTGACTAGCTCTGCTTTAAAGCAGTGCAATTTCATGGAGACTTGTTCCTTGGTAGCTACTAAGTGTATTTTATAGTTCTAGCAGTAATGCTGGTGTTCAGATGGAATTAAGTGACAGTTACTTCTCAACATTAAATGCATGCACTTGTTTATGTAAAAACATATTTAAAATCTTAACCTTTTTTTTTAAATAGTCTGTGTCATTATATGTGATTAACAGAATATAAAATGATTGCTACAGCAAATGAGAATGAACAAAAGCAGAAAACCATTGAAAAAGAAAGTGTACCTCTTACTTTGATGGAAGAATTCAGACAAGTTATATACAAAATTAGGATGAATGTGTGTTAACTGGAGTAGTTTTGCTCTGCTAGGCTCTCCTAGGCTAAGTTTTTGAAGTGAGTAGCTTTCAAATACCCCCCAGATCACTACCCATAATTGTTATCTCAGTGCTTTTCTGGTGGCCAAAAAAAGGTCTTCTGTAACAAAAATTAATTTTAAACACTCTTCTGTTTGAATGCTTCACATATTTTAATCAAAGCACTTGATTTTCCCTCCTGTTTTTTTTGTACTGAATTTTTCTGTCATCTGCAAAATTATTGAATGAATCTTTGCTCTGACTTGTTAGTGGCTTTTGATCTTTCTCTTGGTTTTCTGTAACTAATTAAAAAATAATGCACTTGAAAATACAAGGCAAGAGCAAGTAGCTGAAACAAACCATTTCCTCTTCTGTATTCTGTTCTTCTTTACACTTACCCCTTTTCTGAGGGTTGAAATGGTACGTTATCCTTTTAAACAGAACTCACACTTACCTTGTGTGCAGAATTAGGAGAAAAGTGACTTGTGGGTTGGAGAAGAAGCTCTGTGCAGATTTTCATTAGTAGTTGAATTCTGTAAGCTGTTTCAGAATAGCACAGGACATACTGAACCTGGTATTGGGTCCTTTGGTTCTGCAGCGCTGCAGGCTGACTCTCTGTTGTCACTTCCCTGTTACACTGTTTCACTTGTTTAGGGGGATAGTTTCAGCTAAGTCAGAATGTATCTTAAACTTGGCCTAACAAACTACCTTGCAGTAAATTGGGACTGATGTCAGAGTACATCTTGAATATCCCTCTTTTCCCTCTTACTCCTCTCTATTAATTCTACATAGATCACAAGATGTAGAAACAGCAAAGAAAACCGCCACCCAACAGTTGTAATATTTGCCTCTCATTGTGTGGGTTTTTGGAATTCACTAATGCTCTGTGGAGAGTGGCTGCAGAGGTGGCCTTCTGGGGCAGACTGTGTTTTACAAAGTCCTTTAAAATGTGTTTTGTGAACAGCAAACAGCTTGCATAGCATTATATTTTTAATTTAGCAGCTGTTAGGAGACTGGATAGTAATCTCAGAAAAGTACTAATGTGTTTTGGGTCTACTACAATTAAAAACAACTGAGTTGGAAAGAAAAATGATTATCATCATGTGATCAGATTCCTTCTACTGGTGTGGAAGCCAACATATTTTTCACGTGCTTCGTGCTAAACAAGTAGCTTGTTGCTTTTGGTTGTGAATTATGTTTTTCTGTTGTGTGTTAAGCACAGCTTAAATTATCAGATTAATTTAGAAACGAACATGTCAAAGCAGAATTTCTTCTGAAACATACATTATATGTACGATATTTAGGTTATGTTATTCTATTTGTCAAACTATCCAAATAAATTCAATTTATGTTGCTTTTTTTCCCTTTTTTTCTAGTGGAGAGAGAAAAAGCAAGGACTAGAGAAAAGCTAATATCCAAATACAAATCCATTTTTTTATGCTTTCCATCCAACTACTCATACATACTAGTGGTTTTTTAGGCGATTTTGTAATTACTGGTTGCATAATTAGTTATTTTACTTTGCTTCTCTTTAGTAAAATCCAGATGTAGCTTTCACAGGATGTGCTTTGCATTGATGCAACATAGTAAATGTGATATTTAATGGTGTTAAACTTTCAGGTGACTATGGCATGAGTTTACCTCTTGGAGAAGAATATGAACGAAAAAAGCATAAGCTCAAAGAGGAACTTCGAGAGGATTATAGAAGGTATCTTTCTCAGGTAAAGCTGCATGACTGGTTGCTTGACTTTAATGAGTTTCTGAAAATGATTCTCTCATTTAATTGAATGAAAATTATTGATATCTGTAAAAATTTTTTAGAAGAAGGCATTCATTATGAGCCATAGCTCATTTAGAAGTCTTGGGTAAAAGTAATTTCAAAACATTACCTCTGGGAAGGGTTATATATTTTAGGCTTCTACAGATCTCATTGCCATGAGACTACATATTACTTAGTATACTTCATTCTGAATATATATTTGTCTTTATTTCTTCCTTAATTTTTTGCTTAAGAATTTAAAGTGTTGCTTCCTTAAGTACTTACGTATTCTGTGGTCTGTAACTGGGGAGAGTATTTTCCTGTAATTAGTGTGATTTCATTTGACAGCTTCTTTTCAGTTTTAGGAAGAAAAAACCTGATGTTCTGCTTAAGATGATTTACTAAATGTCATGGTCAATTTAAAATTGAAATTATATGTATGAAATGTCATCATCTTGGGAATATTCTGTATTTTCTCTTCATGAGATGGAAAAATCAAGGAACCAAGTAATTTTTGTTGTATGAAAATGCTATTTATCAGTGTCGTTAGTTCTTAAAATGAAAAAATGGATTTGCTTTTAGAGAGGAAGAATTTTTTGTTAAGTCATATAATTTTGAATGAAAGACTCTTTTTGAATAGTATCTTCTCCCTGACTTTTAGGGTATTTCACAGGCAAAAAGAAAGGTAGGGTGCCTGCAATATAATTTTTTTCTTTCAAATTAGTTGCTTTTTGCTTTGTTTGAAAGCTTTATGCTCTTGAAATTTAAGAAATAATCACTTTTTTTTTTTGTGCTTTGTGTGTTTGGGCATGCTGTAGTGATTAGTTGTGACTAACAGCCTTGTTTGCTTTGTGCAAAATGATTACTTGTATTTATTGTTTTCCATTAGTAATATTTTAAAACACTTACTGATTTCCTTTTCCTTTTGCAGTTGCTATTGTTGCTATCTAATGCTGACTTTACAATAGTTTTTGTTTTAGTAGACATTTGCTTTCAGGCTTATCAGTTACATAGGTATGAAGAGTTCAGATGTTTTTTTTTCCTTGATATGCATACTTTATAAAGCTGGAATTAAATAGTAACCTCTGAAATAGTATAGTATGTCACTGCAACCAGAGTCAGGGCTTCTTAATTCCCTATCACTGTCATCAGTGGTGCTTAGGGGAGCAGTAGAGCCAGTTATTCAGCACCTAGTAGCCAGAATGTAAGAATACAAGTATGGTGTGGAAAAATAAAACCTCTGGTATTATTTTTGCAAGCTTTGTTCAATTAGTTTTTAATTATTTATAACATTATACTGTCACATATCTATAATTTTAGTATTTAAAATTGTTATTCAGATCAAGCAACTTCAGTAAAGGACCTGGAGGTAACATGGTAGAAACACAACCTGCTGGTTTTTCTGGGGCTTTGAATAACAGAACAAGTAGAATTTGTGAATGACAATAGCAACAGCAGAATAAACTGCATTCTTAACTTCTGACCAAAATTATGCTTATGCAATTATTGCTTCTTGCTTAATCTTAAAAGTCCAGATTGTTGTCAAAGTTAAAATACTGTGTTAAAACTTAATGTTTCATAATTATCACCAAAGTACCCCAAAAATATACCTTTTACATTAACTTCTAGTGTTTTATTCTCAACTGTATTTTTTTTATTTTATTTTATTTAAAATCTAATACATGTTAGCTATATTAAGCTTGTAAGGCCTGAGGAAGAGATAGGATAACAATCTCCTCTTTCTTTTCCAATCTCTAATTTCTTTTTTCCACCTAAAGAGATAGTGCAACTTTTAGCGGCTCTTGCCATGATATTTTTTTTTTGTTAATAACTCGTTTAGTCTTGCTTATCAGAAAAATGCAGTTTCCATATCAGCTTCTGATTTTTGGAAAATACATTTTTAACATCAGAGATAATATCTGGAGATACCTTAAAATTGTATGAAAATAATTACTTAATAATGAGAATTACAAGGTATTTACTTTTTCTAGTAGGAATAACTTGGTTTTCCATACTAGACTAGTTGTCTCAGTGTTTGAATGTTTGCATTATTAAATCCCTTAAATCTTCTAATATGTAGTTGTGAAATACAAGTCCTAATGATGTGGAACAGCTGGAGCTCTTACTTCTTGACATTTCTCCAAATTTTAAGTTGCACTGCAACACAGATAATGGAAAGAAACTGTGCTAGTGAATACCGCATCTTACGCATTCCCCTCTTCAGCCCGTGCCATGCAAAGAGATGATCTTTCTGTTAAAGATAATCTCATTTATAAAATGTAGGTGGTTGACTGAGAATGGCCTGGGGATGCTTTCAGTAAATGAGTGATGTGTGACCAAGCTGCTAGACCTGAAAGTCAAGGACCTGCTCCAGCAGTGGTGTTTGGTTTGAAAGGCAACTGCTTTGACTTGCTGCACGGCCTGGTTCCCAAGCTGTGGCCCAGGGATACATGGAGCAACAGCACAGTGCTTTTGATGGGAAGTTCTGTTCTGAAAGTTACTGATGCTCCGTAAGGAATTACAAGATTTGGTGATGGGTCATTATCCTGAAAAGTTTGGGAACTGCTGGTCTAGAAAACACTGTTTTCTCACATAAGAGATGTGAATGTGCTACTGTTAGCATGGATCCCATCTGTTAGAATAAGAGTTAGACATATATTTTCTGCAGTTAGAAAAGCAAATTTTCATCTTAAGTAAGATATTGTCTTGGAAAATTCTTCTTACGCTTGTACAGACACTTGTGCTTATGCTACAGAAGAGCTGAGTGGAGTTTCTTCAAATAAAAATAGGAGTTTTTTAATATACAGAGACTAACTTACCTAATACTTCAACTAGTGCAACAGAGAAGAAGTGACAAACACTTTCAAACTCAAGCTTAAAACTTGGCAAAGACATTTACTTCCTGCATTCCTTGACTTCACTTCATCTGTGTGTTCCAAGACCATCCTGCATTTTCAAAACATTAATTCAGTCCTTATTTCACTAAGTTGCTCAAATTAATTTCAGAAAAGACAATTCCTAGCAGCTATTTAGTAAGATTTGGTATTTTAAAATATATTGAATGGTTTTAAATTTTTTTTTAATATAGAAAAATTATCTGACTACTGGTGAAGTAGATCCATATACTCAGGGATTATCTCTTCCTATTGATGAACGAAGATCTGCCAAGGTAAATATATGAAGGAAATTTACTAAATTGAGTATAAATTGAAAATGAACCCAAATGCTTAAACTGTTGTGGAAAAAAATATTTCCATTCAAGTTTTTTTTTTTGTTTGTTTGTTTTTGGTTTTTTGTTTTGTTTTGGTTTTTTGTTTGTTTGTTTGTTTGCTTTGTTTGGGTTTTTTTTTGAATGGTTTTGGAGGTGGTCATTAGAATGATTTTCAGAAAAGTCAAGTCTTTGTATTTTGTTCCTTGTGGGTTTTTATGTAATTTAATCCTAGGTTACTTGCACTCAATTTTTCATAACTGGATGTATAATTCCATAGTGATAGTAGTTTGAGGCCTGCTGCTTCTGATCCTACAGGGCATGTGTGTATTTAAAACCACTAGGGGTTGTGCTTGGGTTTTGTTCAGCAATAAATATTGATCTGCTAAAGAACATTGTTTTTGTTGGAATTGTATATGCCTTTCTAATTTATTGCTCTTCATATTGCAGCATGGGGATTGTTTTAAAAATATTTGCTTGTAGGTGTTTCTACAATGTTATTTTTACCAGTTCCTACCAGCACCGAAGGAAGTGTGCTTTCTGCTGTGCACAGTTTGCTTTGATGTCTTTTGCTTTTATTTAACCTACCCACTTATCCTCACGTGCCTTATTCTTTTTAACAGATGTAACTGGGAAGCCAAATAAAAGCTGATCTGATATTTCACATATTGCCTGCTGTTAATATAGGAATCTTCCCAATTTCATATGTTTCTTTGAGAGCACAGGTGCTAATTTGATTTATGAAAGGTGTACACATTCCCTTTCTGCATTTAGCCCTTTTGATCTCCCAAAGGTTTCTTACCAGTTTATGATCTTGCTTTCATTTGTTGGAGAATGACACCAGCCATATAAGTCTCCCTGTTCATGGAGGTTCGATTATGAAAATTCAGCATGCATATGTGGATTTGCTTAACCTCTGATCCATTCCCTTGATGTATAGTATGATTCTGTGAAAGCCTCAGTCAATCTTACAGGAGTCATCTCTCCTCATGCCCTCACACTGTTGGTCTTGTTTTCCCAGTTCCTTTCTTATGTTTGCTTGTAAATTGATCCAGGGAGTTGAATCAGCAGAAACATTGTAATTTATCAAAATTTTTACTAATTCCACAAATGCCACTGTTTGGTTGTTAGAATCAATGGAGATGCAAGGCAGAAAAGACAAACTGTTGCTGGAAGAGGACCAGACATTTGAACTCCTGGGGGTTTTGTTTTCATTTTGTATTTTTTAACCTATGTTGCCTTGAAGTTGCACTGTTGATCTGTGTTGGGACTGTCACTATAATCTGGTGCAAGACTTCCGTGCTGGTCTTGTTCTTGCTGTGCTCACTTACACTTTCTGCCTCTCTTGCGATGATTTGGTCATATGAGGAGCCAGGTGAGAACTCAAATAAGTGAAAATTGCTCTTATGGAGAAGCCCCAAACTCCAAGTTATATGAGTACAAAAAGGAGGCAGCAAGAATGAAATGCTCAGAAAGGGGAAGGGACTCCTCAGTGGCTGCATGCACTTGTGCTGAGTTTGTGTTATCTTCAGGGTCTAATGAACTTTGTATTAACCCCTGCAAGTATGTGTGCTGAAAAATAAAGTATCTTTGATAAATTCTGTGGAAATTAAAGACGTTTGAACTGGGAACATGTGATCATTTATGGTTTTATATCATAGCAGCTCAACATTTGTTGAGATTGTACGGTTGTGTTGTATCCTTTTTATGCTTTTTACCCATTTATTGCTGTTGCAGAACCTAGAAGCTGCCAGAAGATGTCACACTGTGCCCTGCTAAACAGTTGGCCTCTGGGCAGATAGTGATGAGAGGCTAATGTTTGCCTTTTGGTTTCTTTTATTAGGTCAAATGTGCAGTAACACAGCATATTGAATTTTCTGCTGAGTGTTCTGCCACCTGTTAAAGGTGTTTCTCAGCTTTGGAAGATGCCTCTCAGGCAGCTTTCATGGCTGTCATGTTTTATATTGTTACTGTTAGAAAACATATAGACAAAAAATTCTGGGGAAAAGCAAAAATCAAACAATTTGGAAGACCATTATTGTCATTTGCAGAACTATTAGTAGTCTGGTATTTCCATGGTGATTGAGGTATAAATTATTTTTGTTTGAAATTTTTTCAGGTTAAGGTAAATTTATCTGTAATGTTCAGATTTTCTTTAATACCTTTTGCTTTTTTATTGGAAAATGCTGCAGTGGATAAGAGCATGATTTGTAATGTTGTAATATAATAATCTTTTTTTCATTTATATGATAGTTGAAATGAGGTAGTGTAACAGAAGCCTCATGCTTTAAGCATAAGGTACTAGTATCAAGAAATAACGTAAATTAGAGTGCTTTATCCAGAGACTTGTATTTTGTATATTGTTAGGCTACTGATGTACAGTTCATGCATATTTTGAGACCTGAGCAAGCTGGTTATAAATGTCACCTTGAAAAAGCAGCTAAGACAATGTGAATAGGTCAGTTTTCTTCCCTAGTTTTCCTTGCATTCTTTGCACTTTTGATTCTTTTTGCAGTCAAGTTTAACTGTTGTTTGCATTTGACAGTTTGTGTTATACCCTAAGTTATAATTGACACGTTGTCTATACCCGTATTTGTTGTCCTGTTTTAATTATGAGCAGCGCAAGTCACAACTAATATTAATACACACACACACAAAAAGAAATTGTACGTGTAAAAATCCTCTGTAAATACATTCAGATTGGAGATTAGAAGGTGGTTTCTAATTGTCAAAGGAGCGAGGCTTTGGAAAATTTTGGAATAGGTTTAGCAAGAGTAAACCGAACTGGTTTTAAGAAGGGCCTTGATCTACATTAGTGTCATTAGGGACTAGATGTCATGCCCAAGAAGCTGATTCTACTTACAGGTTTCAGATTAAGAGAAAGCACTATGTTTAAGAATGAACAAAAACCTCAAAGCAATTCAAGCCCTATTTGTGCATCACAAAGAATGGGAGGGGGGGCAAGCACACAGTTTGCATGTGTTCATTTAATACTGCAGTTCTGTGAAATTAAAAGCTACTAAAATGCAAAATTATGATGCCCTTTTCAATGCCTATTTTAGGAGAAATTACGGCTTGAAAGAAACAAGGAGTACAATCAATATCTCAGGGATAAAGAAGAATGGAATGAAAGGCTAAGGAAATTAGGGAAGAAAAACAGAGAGGTAATACAGTTTTACAGTCTTACCATTGACTAAGACATACAATGTAAGACAAAAGAAGCACATGATGTTCAACTAAGCCGCAATTTTATTAATGCATCTAGGAAGTGCTGGCTATGACTCATACGGTACAGTTCTTGATTCATGCTTCCATCATGTGTGTGTGGTAGATGGATGCTTTCATTGTTCTGTGTGTCTGCAAGTCCCTGGGTTGCTTTTGGTGATACAAGAGGTGGCCAGAAAAGCTGTCTCTTTGAACAGAATATTGAATGCTTCATAGCTTTTATTTGCAGATACTCTTTTCCTCACTCTGTGTCCAGTTCATGAGAGGAAGGCAAGTGCAGGCAACCGTCCAGAATATGGTGCTGTGCATTTTTGAATGGAAAAAAAATAGAAATCATATGCTACCGACAGTGAGCTGGACACGTGCATAATTGAAATGACATTCTGATCTGAGGCCTTTGATTAGTAAGCAGCTAGGAACACAGACACACTCACCCCCACTGGATGAGGGAGAGAATCAGAAGGGTAAAAGTGAGAAGACTTTTAGGTTGAGTTAAAGACAGTTTTAAGAGGTATAGCAAAAGCTGCATGCACAGAAACAAGGGCAGGCAGGTGTTTAGCCATCTCCAGGAAAGCAGGGCTCCATCACACGTAACAGTGACTTGGGAAGATGAATGCCATCGTGCTGAATGTCCTCCCAATTTTTCTCCTTTCCCCATCTTCCATGTGTTGAGCACGACACTCTGTAGTGTGGAATATCCCTGCGGTCAGTTGGGGTCAGCTGTCCTGGCTTCCCACATTCCCATGTACCTGCAGCATCCTTGCTGGTGGGGCAGCATGAGAAGCAGAAAAGCCTTTGTGTTAACGCTATTCAGTAGGAACTAAATTATCCCCGTTATCTATCACAAATCTGAAACATAGCCTCATACAAACCACTATGAAGAAATTTATCCCAGACCAACAAGACTTTTAGGGCTGATTAGCATTGCTGTGAGACCCTTTGTTTTAGTAATTGGGACGCAATATATTGATCTAAGAAGTCTGCTTTCTGATTGTAAAATCTTTTCTTGAAAAGGTATATTTTATTTTTAAAGTATTTTTGCCTCAGTTAATAATTTGGAACTCTTAAATGAAGGCCTTATTAAATCAGACCTATCACTTCTTTTTAATACAGAAATTTTGAAGTGTGAGAGCTAGGTCATTCTATGAAGTGCCTTATATTTGTACTCAAAACAGCTGAAAGTTTATTGTCTTTCTTACAGCAGTTTGCAAGGGCAAATACTCATGTATTTTTAATTTCTATTTGGAAAAATGTTTCTTGTCTCTAGGAAGATCGTTTTCATATGTACAGATCTTATTTAAAGATCTTTTCTTCCAAGTGCATTGGAGTGTCTTATAGGTGAAAACTATTTCAGTCTGTGGAGGCATCTCTAAGACGTTATTCAGGCATCCTTTAGATGTTGGAGTTCGATATCAGATTCTTAACTGACTTCTTGAAGGGTTGGAGTGCTACACAACAGTGATCCGTAAGAAACTGGCAAAAGTGCTGCTTGTGTTTGTGTAGATAAGTCTGTAAAATTTCTAAAATTTTTCTACATTTTTGGGCATTTATGTTTCCTAATCTGATTTATCTAATGAAATCTATTTAGAGACTCAAAGTTTTTTCCTTTTTCTTTGTTTGTCATGCAGTCAGAACTCTAAGTTATGTTTTTATTGTTGCATAGAAACAATTTTGCTGTCATAAAAGAACGAATAGGTGACGATTTGTTGAGGTTATGCTATCTCTGAGGGATATTTAACTTGGAGTGAGAGTCAAATAACCTATGTAACCTCAAGAGTTTGATCCAATAGTTCAGGTAATCCTAGGATAAACTTCAGTTGCAGGGAACCTCTGGAAGTCACATAGTACAATACTCTGTTCAGAGCAGAGTTAACTTCACAGTTACAGAAAGTTGGTCAGGCCTTTTCTGGTTGAGTTTTGAAAGGATGAAGAATCCACAGTTCCTCTGGGCAACCTGTTCCTCTGCTTTGACTCTGTTCTGAACTTCTGTTCCTCTGTATCCCTCTGGAATATCCTTTGCTGCACCTTGTGACTGTTGGTTCTTCAAAAATCATTACTCTGGCATCTCTATGACCACCCTTTAAGTAGAGACTGCAATTACTCAGACTTCCTGCCCCATACATACCCTCCTTAACCTTCGTTTTCCAGGCTGAATAAGCCCAGCTTTGTCAGCTTCAAAAGCTCAAATGCCTTGACCATCTCAGTAGCCATCCTCTGCACCTTCTCCAGTTCATCAGTATCCATGGGGAGTGGGGGCAGAAACTGGGCACTCTGCACCAGAGTCTGACTACTGAATAAATACCAAACAGAGCAGGATCACTTACCTTGCCCTGCTGATGACAGGTGATGCAGCCCAGGGTGTCATTAGCAGTCATTGCTACTAAGGGTCCTCTGCTGATTTGGGTGGAGCTTGTTGCTCGCCAGTAATCCAGGCCTTTATCTGCAGAACTGCCCTCTAGGCAGTCAGTGCCCAGCCTCTGCTGGTGCGTGGTAGTGTTCTGTCTCAGGTGCAGTTTTGCCTTTGCATTTGTTGATCTTTGTGGAGTTTGTCAGCTTATTTCTCCAGTTTGCCCTTCTGAGTGGCAGTCACACGCTCTAGTACATTGTTGCTTCTTCCCAGTTCGGTGTAATTTACCTCCTTAATTTATTTTTAATTACATTTTTTAAAGTAAGACTTATTGTTATCTTTATTCTAGATCTGAAACATTAGTGCGCAGAGATACTACAGGATTCATCCAAACCCATATGGTTTCTTAGAACAGTGTATTAAACTCTGGTCCAGTGTGTCATAGGTTTGGTTTTTATTTACTGAACTATCTATCCTTTCTCATAGTGACTTCTGGGAGCAAAGAAACATTAAGAATGATCAGTTTAAAAGGTTGTGCTCATAGGTAACAAGTATTACAGACTTGCTTGAGTCTGGAAGGAATAAAGATATCTAGTCTCTTGATGAGGTGTAAAGTTTCAGGTGTTTTTTGATTCTTTGCACCTCTGAAACTGAAGGTCAGATTGGAGTTGGTAAAAGACCTGTCCAGGATTGATAGCTATTTTTCTAAAACCCATTAGATAAAGAGTACCTCCTTTTTTTCCCTCAAGAAAAAAATATAAACCCCTAGCTTTTAAGTACTTCTTGAAGTATTTTCCTTGCTTACCTCTTATCTTTCTTCCAGTACTTGTTTAGGGAATATTTGAAGCAATACAAAATCAAGGTTTTACTCAGTGTAATTCGCTTATATTCAGATCTTTTAATATTTTTTTGTTTCCATTAAACAGAATGAGATGGACAGGAATAAAAAACCTATTGCTGTTACAAGGCTTCAGCCAGAACTACACACTGAAGTACAGCCCTGTAACACAAGTGCAGGACCTCCCAAGAAGGATGCCTTTACTTCTACAGAAGATTATGAAGAGTTGCAAAATAAGAGATGGCTGGAGGAAGACAGGTGCCACAGGTTAGATGATGAGGTTGAATTAAGGAGTCGGCTATTAAATAAAAGACTTGATGCAGATTTGGATGTTCCCAATGGAAGACATCGTGGATTTGCTGGCCAGCCTGTAGTTCCTATTAGGAAGCATCACAGACTTGATGAAGATCGTGATTTTGGTAGAAGATACTACAGAGTGGACTATGATCCTGAGATAATTGAAGAAGTGGACCCTAGATTTAGATGTGAAAGCACCTATGACAGAAAAACTCCACGGGTTTTTTATGCTGAAAGGTATTCTTAATTCCATTTTCTCTTTTATTTCTGTAGTGCTTGTGGACAGCCGTGGTTTGCTGTTGTTGAAAATTAGACAAGATTCTCATGTGAAAGCAGGATTGTTGTACTTAGTTACAAAAAGGAACTGCAATAGTTTATAGAAAAAGTGTTGAAAAGTCGGACCAGTACCTGAGACTATACATCATAGATTAAGGAGTATTTTATCTGTTATGGCAAACTAAGGATACTAGAGAAATTACCCCATAAGAAGCAGCCCACAGTTCATTTTTATGAAGAGTGGTTTCCCAGAAAACCATTTTAATGGTTTGCTGGAAGTTATATTTGAGAGCAAACCCCTACACTGGCAACCCAATGTTACCCGTGTTTTCTTAGTCTGTAGTAGTTACAGCAAGTCAATTTTCAGTTCAGATTCCAGAATTGTTTTGAGCTTCAATTTTTATTATGTTCCACTATCGGTATAATATGCAAAAATGTATTTTTTAAAAAATCTTCTTTTTCATCCCATGTCTTGCTAAATGACAGGCTTTAAATATTTACGTAGTTGAACCAAATGCTGATGGTTTTAATAGGTGCTAAGCTTTGTAATAACTACACAGGTTGAATAAACATTTAAGAAACCCAAACCAAACAAAAGAGAATGTCTCAGATGAATCCTTCAGGAGGAAAACTGATATTATGTACTGTTCAGTATTAACTAGTCTTCACTGTGTTAACTGATACATCAGTTTGGTTACTTTGACATAAATTGTTAATGTTTGTCTTCCTGCTTACTCACTTAAAAGCAAGAAGTATAACCTTCCCAATCATTTAAGGTTTGGCAGTCTGGCCATTGCAAGAACGGATTGCTTTCAAAAGCAGAAGGGCTGTGGTGTAAAACAGTACCAAACTTGAAACAGATGTGTTTTATACAGCTAAATTAAAATGAAATAAAGAAGTAAAGTTTGTTGTAAACAAATTTTAAAAAGGTGCTTTAAGAGTGTTCATTTGTTCACTTTTAGATCTTGTGAACATGAGTATTGTAGGGGCTTTTTGGTTTTTTTTTTTTTTTCCCCTGTTGCCAGAATGACTTTTCTGCCGTTGCTTCAGTGAAGGAAACACCAGTGTCCTCCCTTTGTAAGTCAAAATAAACACTTCCCCCCCCCCAAATTAGCACTTCTAGAAAAAACAAAGGCAAATTGTACCACTTTCCACAGTGTTCAATATTACAATCAAATTTTGTTGTTAGTTGCTGGTGGACTGGTTAAATAATCTTTTGAATTGTTGTTTACAGGGATGATTTTCTGGATAGTACTCCAAATTAATAACTGGGGGATGAAAAGGCCCTAAAATACTTTTCTACTAAAAAAGAGTTTTTTAATTCAATGATCTCATGCTTTTTTTTCAGTTTCAAATGCCACTAGAGTTAAAATATTTTTTTCTTCAAAAATAGCTCTTGATATTCTTTCTCAGCCTTAAAAAAGAATTGTAAAGGAATTGGAGAAAGGAAATGGAGAAAATGAAATGTCTGGAAGCATTTGGGAGAGGCAGACTAAATAAATAGGTTATTTCAAAGTTTCAGACTGTGGTGTTTTCCGCTGTGCTTCTAGAAGTGTGTATTCATACAGTGTTTCTGAAAAAGACTTTGCAAACATATTCAACAAATAGAAATGGTGACAGGGAAGTGAGAAAAATTGCAAAATGTTTTGGTTCCTAAGAGTGGAACGCTTTTCATTGCCAGCAGTCAGGTTTGTCCTACGAGCAGGAGACAACAGCTTCTTCATTGAACTGGGCCAGTGTGTCTGGGCCTGTCATGCTAAACTTGCTGCTGTTAACAAAAAAAAAATTGCCTCCCAAATCCCAAGCTTTGTTTTTTTGCTTCCTCCCTGCATCCTTTCATTACACTGTGGACTAGGCATTCTCTTTCCTGACTGCATTTGCCTTACGTGACCAGCCTTGTAAGGAGCAGATTGATCATCATGAAAAAGATGATCTTGATCATGAAAGGAAATCATGCTATGCCAAGAGAGTGGATGTCGTCCTTTCATGTTGTCTTGTGGGTTGTTAGGATGCCAAATCAGTGCTTAATAATCTGCTTGCATCCTTTTGCCTTTGATTATTGGCTTTTATTTAAATTGCAGAGATAGGCAGAGCTGTGGTTTTTATGTAAGAGATGGGGGTTTTCCCCATGTTTACCTAGGGGTTTTTTTTGGGTTTTTGTTTGCTAAATAGGAAGTCCATGGCCCTCTCCTGCTCTCGAAATTATATAACTTTGTTACCATTTGTTGGGTATTTTATTTTTCGTTGAATAGCTATTCTTGTCTTATTTTGTCAAGATAACTTGAAGTCCTCAAGGAGTTGTTACTTTGCAAGACAAGAAAAGCTTATAAATTCAACTACCCTGGATCCTTTCAGGAATAGCTCCCTTGTGTCCATACAGTATTTGACATCTTCGAAGTTTCTTGAGGTTTCAATCATATGACTTCACTTCATATGTAGATGACTCAAGTTTTAACTCCTGAATATTCACTGTGTTGCCTGTCTTTTATCTTGATCAAAAGTTACCTCTCCCTTTTAAATTCTATCAGGTGCATAGTGAGGGGTAGGTTGTCATTAAAGAAGCTTTTCATATCTGAAGTGGCTGTTTCACCAGACTTGCCCAGTAGCTGTGTGCCAAAACCTGTTGTAGACTTTGTTGGCTCCTGGGGATTAAGAGTAGCAAGATCTGTTTCAATTATTGCAGTGTGAGTGTCAAAAGCCCTTTAGCTCTCAAAACTCTTAACCGGGCTCAACAGTTAAAGGCTGCATGAAAGCAGGCTTGGGAATTCACGCTCCAGACAGAGAGCTGACTTGACTGTGCATGCAAAGGGAATTATTTCTAGAAATGTTATGTGGTATTTTCAGAACTGGTTCTGCTGTCCAGTGTGCAATCAGGCTGAAGATCCATTTGTGTGAAACTGCTGGACCTTCCATTTCTGACTGGATGTTTTTAGACAAGCATACCTGAATATTTTCTGTTTCTTTAAGGCCCTGTCTGAATGGAATAGTAAGAGACATACCTGCAGATTATGAAGATGAATTAAAGGAGAGAGCACATTTGCGGCAGATCTCAAGAACTGGAGATTCTAGGTGTGATATACTGTGTATTTTTATGATAATTGCACTACAAAATCATGGTGAAAGGCTAATGTTTATTTGAAATCCCTGATATGTTTTCTGAAACGTCTGATAATTTTTCATGCAGCTAGAATGTAGTATAACAAGAGAAATGTGTTTCCTTTGAGAACAGCCACTGACGCTTGCATGCCTGTTTTCTTTCTAAATCAACAGATCACCTGTTTTTCCAACTGAAGACTTTTATTAATTCAAATAATATGGAATCATTTTTTTGGCAGTGGTTTTAAAATTCCTCTTTTTCCCTCTTGCCTTGGTTTTGCAAATCCTGCAGTGATCTAAGTGTATGAAGCAGAAGCAGAACACTTGTGAAGCCCTTACATAAACTCCCGACTGGCACCATTCTACGTGTCACCGTGGTAAAAGTGCTCAGCTGAGTCAGTGTTTCTGGTAGCTTCTGAAACCACAGGCAAATGGGAACTGTGAGAAATGCCTTTTTGCCAGGCAGTTTCTTCTTTTGCTCCTGATATTTCTTTGGATTGTAGGAAAGCTGTTTGTAATGAACGTATCACATAGTGATGTAAGTGCATCTATCATGTTTAACACAGCGTGTGTAGGAAATTTTTGAGTTTGATCATTCCACTTGCTTTTTTTGTCTCTGTCAGAAATCAGGTATGGATTAGCTCTTCAGCTAATGAGGAGGCCAAGTCTGCAGCTGAAATGCGCTATACAACAGGCCTTGTTCTTGGTATGTATAAGGACCTAACCTGGCACTGACTTAAAATTTCTTTGCATGTATTATTTTCCTCTGTGAATAATTAAAAACTAGAAAAATGGCCTTTTTCTTTTCCCTTGTGCTAGTTGTCTCCAAGACTGGTAAATAAATATTATTTACATGGAAAAAATAAAGAAAAACACGTTCCTTTTCCACCTTAATGTAACAGGACTTTCTCACTAATTTTGAAGAGCCCAAGTTTCCTCTTAGATATCATTACCAGTTTAGGGCCCAGGTAAGTGATTAAATTTTTTTACAAAATGAAGTATAGGAAAAATCTTAACCTCTGTATTGTTGAAGACACGACTTTATAGTGAATTTTAATTGCAGAAATATGAAAAATGGTACTTTTCACAACCTTAGGCAAGAACAAAAGATTCTGATTATCTCTTACGGCTTAAACATGCCTCTAAAATTTAGCAGGGAACATTAGTATGGAGTGTAGTAGAAAGAAATCCTGTTAAAAACATAACATTCCTAGCTGAATTCAGAAAATTATAAGGCAAGAAAAAGCAAACTGCAGTAGTAGTTCTTTAGATGGGAGCTTTTGAAGGCAGGCTAGGTTTACATTATGGAAGAGTTGACTAACAGTTGTGAGATTAACTCCTGCTTATTTTTTCATTTGAACTTACCTGATCTTCACTGCTGTATGTGGCAGGAAAAATTTTTTTGAACTGTTTAAAGGCAGCATTAAAATAGTGGTGGTGTGGTGGTCAGTCTGTCCAGTCATCTCATTTATAGTAACTTGAGTACACAGAGTTGTGAACTTGTATTCCTAGAAGTTCTGGTTAGAAGAGCATTAGCTATGTTGTATAAAGATAAGTAAATTAAAACTTGAAATTTTTGAAAATGAGAAGTGATTTTCAGACTCTCCCAAAATCACATGCCATGAGGTTATCTTGCACATTTTGATCACTTTATAGTTCCAGCACAGCAGTTGAATAAAAAAGTCAATCAGTCATGTATCAGGGTTTTTTGTTGTTCTTTATTTGACTTTTGTTTTAGCTTCCTTCTCTTTATTGTTCAGGTCTCCTTCACTAGAGATGCACAGTGACTATGTGTATGGAGTATGTTAGGAGTCCTTGTGTCTGTCAGTCGTACTATGCAGAAGGTGGTGACGATGGGGTTTTTGTTCTGTTTTTAAAGTAATGGAAGACTTCCACACTTATTCTGGGGGAACTACAAAAAGATGAAAGTTTTTTGAGTTTCTTAAAATCCATGTGGAATGTTATCACTCTTGTTTTGCATACACACAACTCCCAGTACTTCACTAATTCTTAGCAGTCATGGGAATCATCCTAAAAGTGGAGCAATTTGCCTTCCTCTATGCAGACTTTACTCTCTTCAGTTTTAACTTTCATTTTTATCCAGAGCAGTGCTGCATAATTGTGGCATGCTGTAGTGTATATTCATTGAGCTTTAGAGGGGGGAAAAAAACCTAAAGTACTTTTTTTTTTGATTGCTGTTGTATCACATAGCTTTGAAATTTGTAGCTTTCTGATATACAAAACCAGACAACCAGAGAAAATAATAATGAAAATGTTAATACTTTTGACTATCATTCTCCAAAGGAACTGTATATTAAAACTAGATACCTATTATTTTTTAGTCAGTAAAGATTCAGTGTTCGTATACTCCGCTGTGCTACAGGTCTGAAATTGACTGGAATTCAGTGTTTTTGTCCAGTACCTTTTGTTTATTTTGTGGAACATTTACACAAGTGTGTGGTCATTTGCATTAGGTGGTCAGGACCGAGAACTTCTCCAGAGGAGAAAGGAGAAATACCGGCGAGAGCTAATGGAACAGATGGCCGAGCAACAGCGAAATAAGAGACGGTAATGGAAAGTTACTGTATTTTTAAAAGATAATGGCTGGAATGTAAAGGTATTTCATTAATTCAGTGTGGTAAGAAAAAAATTCGTAACTAAGGAATTCCCAGTAGCTAGGTAATATTGTATTCAATTAAACTCATTGCTGTGGGAGCTTCAGCTTTTAATAAACAAATTCACCAGCTTTCGATGGGACAAAGAAAACCCAGATATTTTTCATTTTTGAGAAGTGATTTTCAGTTTCTTTGGGATAAAGAAGCTTTAACTGAAGTTATCTGTTTTTCTGGTACGTGACTGCCTAACTGCTTGGCAAAGTTGAATGTTAATCTTGTTTTTGCTCTCCAATTTGGGAAAATAATTTCATATTTTTGAAGCACTTGACTGTGTGGCTTATGCACAATAACAAAATATTAATTTCTTTCTTACCTGTTACTGGCTGCTTACTGAATAACAGTATGGGTACATAAAAACACAATGATATTAGTGAAGGGATAAGGAATTAAAACTAAGTCACTATTCATGGTTTCACTATGATGAAAAATTGTACATGCTGAACAAACCTGAGCCCAGAAATTACAAAATGGTATTTCTTGCTGTACTTTTGAATCATTCATTTCAATGTGTTTAATATTAACTTCTTGAATGTGAATTAAGATAAATTTTTAAGAAATGTCCTGAAAAATTGTAGTAAAAACATCTGTGGTGGTTTGTCCTTTTATGGTAGTTGGTTTTTTATTAGGTGGAATAGATGATAGCCAGATACTTCTTGAGAGTTCTGTTTATTTCAAATATTACACAGTTTCCTTCCCTGACTCCATAAGAAATCAAGTGGAATAATGATCTTCTGTTATCCTGTATTTTCAGAGTTATTTTAACTACAGAGGTGTGAGCTCTGTGCTTTGAAAGAATGAGTCTAGTTGTTACTGGTTTCTGATTTGATCCTTTTTTTTTAAAAAACCCCAACA
Organism: Scytalopus superciliaris; assembly: GCA_013400415.1. NCBI lineage: Eukaryota > Metazoa > Chordata > Aves > Passeriformes > Rhinocryptidae > Scytalopus > Scytalopus superciliaris. Next base: position 608,219 of record VXBX01005998.1, on the reverse strand, counting down.
AAACAGTGAGAAGGAACTTGAGCTCTTAGTTGCTGTTTCTGGAGCTCATGACCCAGAAAAGAAGGTAAGAAACTTGGATTTTCTTTCACCTATATAGACTTTTCCTTTTTTCATGCTCAGCCACAAAACTCTGTAGGGCTTCTACAAAATTATAAATGTTGGTTTGTTCTTTTTTTAAATGAACCATCAGCATAGAACAAAACTGAAGCCAATGATGATAAGGCTGTGTTGTGGTTAAACCCCAGCTAGCAGCCAAGCCCCACACAGCGCTTGCTTACTCCCCCATCAGTGGGATCAGGGAGAGAACAGGCAGAATGAAAGCCAGAAAACTTGTGGGCTGAGATAAAGACAGTTCAATAGGGAAAGCAAAAGCTTCACACACAAAGCAAAGCATGGAATTAATTCACTGCTTCGCATGGGCAGGCATGTTCAGCCATCTCCAGGAGGGAGAGCCCCATCACATGTAACAGTGACATGAGGAGACAAATTTCATCACTCCACACATTCCCCTCCTTCTTTCCCCCACTTCATATACTGAGCATGATGTCATATGGTGTGGAATATCCCTGTGGCCAGTTGGGGTCAGCTGTCCCAACTTCCCTTGCACCCCCAGTCTTTGCACCAGCATGGCAGTACAAAAAGCAGCAAAGACCTTGGCTCTGTGTAAGCCCAGCTCAGAAATAACAAAAACATCTCTGTATTATCAACCGTGTTTTCAGCACAAATCCAAAACACAACCCCATACTGCCAGTTTGAAGAAAGTTAACTGTACCCCAACCAAAACCAGCACAGGCTCGTTACACGTGTTTTCAGCTTAAGAGGAAAATATTTTTGTGGAAGTTATTGAACATTTTCTTTTGCTAGGACCAAGTAGAAATTCTGTACAGGCAGTGGTTATGGAAAAAACACTTAGTGTGCAGTGCTAGCCTACATGCACACAGTAGTAACCTTTCCTCGGGAATGTAAAGTATGCTGCAGAAAGTTTCTTCTCTTTTTCAGTTAGGAAAAAATCTGGTTATTTTGCAGCCAAGTTGATCTCACTGTAGCAAATTTGTAATTGTTTTTCAGATGATCCAATATAGTGTTCAGGATTGCAAACATTTTTATAGGATTTTGTTAAAAGCAAGGTGTTTAATGTGTTGCTTGTAAGACTTAATGCTGAGTTCCTACTGTTTCCGCTTCCTTAGTAAGGTGATGATTACATTAAGAATTTTGGTTAGCATATATCCAGGAGTAGGTTGTCAGCACTAGTAACATTAGGAGCAGACTGGTTGTCACAGAACTTATATGATTTGCATGTATGTTTGCTATGTGCCCAAAGCCATTGCATCTTGGGTATCGTGGAGATCTGCTATTGAAGATGTAGGGTGGGTAACTTTTTCAAGCAAGAATAGACTGGTTATTAATTTAACTGGTTACTGGTTTAAACTATCAGCAGTGCTGGTTTCTTTTTGAGAATACTACAAGACAGAAAGAAACTTAGGCCATTTTTGGAGAGTTCAGTAGAGGTGAAAGGAGGTCCTATTTCCTAGAAAATGAAGGTAAATGGATAGCTGTAAGATGCTATTAGCTTGTAAGGCAGGAGACTGAGAATGTGTGCAGACAAGCAATGAAGCTGAATCAAAATTCTTACTCCTAAATGGCAAGGGAAGAACATTAGTCTGGCTGCATATTCCTGCCCTCCCTGCTGAAAGTGCCTGTTGTGCTTGTTTGATCCCTTTTGCAAAGTGATTCAGCTTAGTTAGCTCGCAAAAGTCTGAATCCTTTTTACTGCTTTGGTTGGCTTAGAGAGGTCAGTTGGCTGATCAGGGATTCAGATGGTGAAAGGGAGAAGAGGGATGGAGTGTACAGCTGGGAGCCAGGCAGGAAAAGAGACAAAACTGAGCAGAGGATGCTGGTTCTTTTGGCACAGCAGGCTACAAGGTCAGTGTAAACAGTATTGTCTAATCAAAGCTGACTATGCAGAAGCATGCTGTGCTGCAGCGCTCAGTATACCATATGCATCTCAAAAGTGCCTGTTGTAGGAACAAAATTATATCTAGATCAAGTCCAAAGCATGCATAATGTTTTAAAACCACTAATTTAGCTGAAAGCCTTCAATTAAGTAGAATTGCTGTATTCATTCAGCATCAGTCACTGTTAGCTTTAAATTGCCTCTCAGGGGGAGAGTCTAATTAGGTGGATTTCTTGATTAATTACAGTTTGGTTAAATAGCAATGCCTGATTAAGAATCTATAAATGTAGACTGTTTTATATGCTGCTTGTTTAAAATGAAACAATCCCCAGGATGAACTGAGTACCATGGTCACATCTGAAATTAGATACAGAACTGAAATCTGGGGCACTTTGGGAACATTGCACGTTAAAGTTGTTAGTGAGAAAGCCTGTTTTAAATGTTCTTCTGCTCAAGACACTGGATTTGAAAAGACAAGTTGTAGTCTGTAGACTATTTTATAATTTTCAATTGCTGTAGCTTGTATCTATTATCTAATTTTGTATTCACATCTAGAAATTTGAAGTTAAATATTGTAAAATAGTACATTTTGAGAATTTTATCTTAATGCTGTAGTCCATGATTGGTGAGTACTAACTGCTTTGTATATACTGTCTTGCAGCTAAGTGATGAGGAGGTAAAGATTTAATATTTTGCTGAAATACTTCCATACTGTAGGGTATATGATTTGCTGATACTTAACAATTAGCTGGTTTCTGGTATTACTTTCTCTGAATGCATGTTAGTTGAAGCACTACAGTGTTAGGACCAGTAAATTGAGAACAGAATTTGTGTTGCTTGTTCACTGTATGATTTGTTTCCATTCTTCTACTATATTAACTTATTTAACATAAAAATAGTTATGCGTAGCAGTTGCTGTAAGGGCTTTCTGGGTGTGATAGGGTAGTTCTGAAACTAACTGACTTGCATGCCTTTGCATTATTTGCATGTTGCCTTTGACTTTCCTCTGAGGCTGCCAGCTATCAATAAACATTTGCTATTTCTATTTTTAAAAAGAACTGCCCCAAAAATTTGTAATTGTTGTAACTGAAAAAATTAATAAAATCCAAGGAATTTAAAAGATGAAATAATGGTATTGCAAGGAAATGTTTATTGGAAAAAGTCTCAGTATGTGTTTGATTTTAGTTTTTACTGATTATGAGCTATTTCAGTCTTGGGGCAGGGGGGAAGGATTTTGTAAATTTTTCCTATGACTAATATAATATGAGAATTCTATCAGTGTAGAAAATTGGCATCTGTAGATAACCTGTACTACAGACAGAAATACTTTTTTTTCTGGACATTAACTAAAACCATATGCTTCCTGAAACTTGCCACAGAGGTTGTTTTTTGTAAATCTGTGATAAGCTTCCTAGATATTCTTGTAGCATTAGATTCCCAGTAAATAATTGGCAGAAAAAAATGCGATTACTAGAAATTTGAACAGCTGGGTGGAACCCAGTGAAGTGTTTAACACAACCTAAATGGAGATTCAGAATATTTCCTAGCAATAAAAGATAACTGCTTTGGTTTTGTTTTTTTGTTTACTCTCTCCTCTTACATATTTTTTTTTCCCTTTCCCTTCAGCCAAATAGACTGAGGCAGTTTGGCTTCATAGCAAGAGCTTCTGAAGAGAAAGTGCCTCCTGAAAGGCCCAGGGTGGCTTTCCAAACTCCAGTGCCTGTCTCATCAGCCTCTCCAGTGAATGAAAACTTTCACAATGATAAAGACTTCCACAGGGGGCTAGCCAGCACTCTTAGTGAAATAGCAGCTCCCAGGTGCTTCACCATCATGTTCATTTTGCATGTTAAGTAAAATTGTTGTTAAGCATGTTATTGCTGTTAAAATAGAGCTCAGTGGTGCTACTGATCCTTCTCTAAAGAACTAATGAGGGTAGAAATAATATTTTGACAATTTTGACAGTTACAGTGCAACTGCTTTGCATTGGAATAAACTTTAAATCTCAGTTCTTCAGTTTATTTTGAAAAATCTGTGGATGCTGGATTATCTATGAAGACAACTCTCTCTTAGTGGATGTTTGTGTAGGATAAAGATTGTGCCATAGAAATGATGTGCATGACTGTAATATTGAATCATGTGCAAGGATGTTTGGGCATGTGCCCAGCAATGTCCATAATTTCAGAAGGCTGGTATGGCATGACTTTGACCCCTGTCAATTGAGCAATAATTCAGGGCTATGCTCAGGAATGCACTGTCCTAAGGACAGCTTCCACTAGATGTGATTGAGACTGAGCTGCTCAGAGAGAGAGAAGGAGCTTCAGGCACATGGCTGAAACTGTGCTGAGCTACTTACCCTTTGGCCAGAGACTAATCCTTGCCTTGTTTTATTTACGGTTACTGATGTAACAAGTAAGTGTCATTAACTGAACCAATTAAGGAAGGCGTGCTTGTTTTATGTTGTTTAGAGCTCTGGAATAGTGTGGGTTCATGTGCTGCTCCCTAAGGGAAGGTTAGTTCCCTACTGAAGCTTATTGTTTCTGCGCAGCACTAATGAGAGGTCTTCAGCTGAACTAAATCTAGAATATTTTCATAATGAATTATCTCTCTACCCCATTATCCCTTCCTTCTCCTTCCCCCTTCCCCCCCTTCCTCTCCCTCCTCCCCCTGCTTCTTTTGATATTCTCTTTTCAGATGCACAGCAAACCAAAGGATCGTGTCCCTTTTTTCTTACAGGCTTGCACCGTTGCCACCGCCTCCACCACCAGTTCTGACAGACAACTACAGAACGCCTTACGACGATGCATATTACTTCTATGGGGCTAGGAATCCTTTGGATCCTGCTCTTGCATATTGTGAGTTGATGGTTTTAGGTGGATTGGTTGTTAGAGTGATTCAGATAACTACTTTTATTCTAGTCAAATGATGAATAATGTAGAACTAGTGACAGCAAATTAAACCCATTTTTTAGACTTTTTAGGGCTTTTTTTCAATACTGTCTTTGAATGAAGTAGTTTTTTTCCAACTACAGAAGGGGGTGTGGCTTACAGAAATCTTGTTCGTCACTTGGACAAGCTCTAGTCTCAGTTACTTAGCAATTACTCCTCCCAGATAATCTTCATTATAATTTTGATAATTAAAACATTATTTTCTAAAATTACTCAAGTCATATTATCATTAATTGTGTGTTTAGGTGTTGCTACAATTATAGACATAGTTTTAAATATTTTTAAAATATTTATTAATACGTTAAATATATTAAAATAATGTATGAAGTATTCTACTGTTGTATTTTCAGGACTCCTTTTGTCTATCCTTTGATTGCTTCACAGTTATTTAATGAGTGAAACAACTATGATATGTGTGGGCAGGGACTGGATTGTGTGATGTTGTGTTTTTCTCTTTTTTCTGCTTTTTGGTTTGCTTTTTTTAAAAAAAAAGCAGAAATACTTTTTAAAATATGTTGTGCTACCTTCATAAAAAAATGTAAAGAGGATAAAAACTTACGAAGATAATTCTTTTACTGGTTTTATTTGAATGAGATTTAAATGCACTGGACAATAGCAGGAAAGCTAGACATTTGAGGGCACAAGTTTTTGGATATTTTCTTTTTTTTTTCTGTCTTCATTGTAAAACTCTCTCTCTTGAAATGTAATAACTTATGGTCTGAGAAAGACTCATTTGTTTGTTTATTTAAAAGTTCCGTGCTTTTTTTTTTTTTACGTTTTCCTAGTAATCTTATTTTCAGACCACGGTTTTAACTCATGGAAGTTTGGGGGTTTTGGCAGGGCTAATTGGTGTGGGTTTTTTTCCCCTGCGTGTTCTATTTTAGTGTTGTGTTGTTTGTTTGTGTTTGTTGTTTTACCCTTGTATCAATATAACTTCTAGGACAAAATAGCTTACAGTTGAGAGTATTAAAGAAATTAATGCTTGAAAATCACATATGAGAGTTAAGTTGCCCTAAAGCTTGGTTACACAAACTGGAATATTGCTAATGCTTATTATTTGAAGAGTAAAGTCGTTGGAGAGGTGCATCTCTTGCTGTGTTGAACACAAGCAGTAGGATGCACAGTAATTTCAAGCCCCCTGTGCAGTGCTGCAGGTCCTGTTTCAGTGAGAGTACAGGTGTCAGATGTACTGCAATTCTGCAGGAGGCTCCCCTCACAATTAGCTGACACACTTGGAAAGTGTGAGGACAAGTGTTATCATTAAGCAAGTTTTTTAATTTTGTTACTTCATTTTAGAATAATGAAGTAATTTGTAAGATTTAAAGTGGGTTAGTTGAATATAAGAAATTGATTTGTACCTTGGCATTGTATTTTTTCCTTTAGAGGGCATTAAGGATTAGATAAGTTTGTTAGAGAAACTGGGAGTCCTGTTTGTAATCCTGCACTCACAGAGTTTGAGCAGTGAACTCTGTTCTTTTAAGTATTGACAAGTATTTGTATCTGAGCATTCAAAATTTAGACTAGTATTTTTTTATTTTACTGTGTAGATGGTACAGGTATGATGGGAGTGCAACCCACACCTAACCCGGATCCTCCTTTAGGCCAATCCCCAGTAGAGCAATCTATGTAAGTATTATCTAGGTTCTTATTCTTTTTTTGCATTTATCTGTATTTATTTGTATTTTGTGTTGGGAGTATTTTGCTGAGTACAGACATGCCTTTGAAATAAAATGTGTTAAAGGCAACTCTTCAAACTTCTAATAAAGGATTTCTAGCTAAACAATAAAACAGTAATTCAGCAAACTTCTACTTTCATATGGATTTATGAAAATATTTGGGATTATAATCTGCCAGGCTGTGGAAAACAACAACTCTTAAGTATTTCAGGCAGGAATTTTCAAGTTTGTTGTTTTTTAATTCCCCCCATCTGGACCCTGTGATGTTTTTCTGTGTGGTTTTTCAATTCAGAAGTAACACTGGACAGAGGAATACAGGAGACGGACAAAGAAGCATAGGTGTATTCTCTGAAGAAAAAACACAGCCTTCCAGAGAGGCAACATTATCTTACCAACAAGAATTACAACAGCAGGTACTGAGTGATAAAGCTTCTGACTCTTTATTATTTTATTTTTTGTCAAATAATGGTTGCAACTGTAGTACTCTTTCAGCCATTTTTATTTAGCTTACAGGTAAAAAGCTTTTTTAACTCTCCCTCCCTTCATCGCTTCCTTCCTCGCATTCCTCTGACCCTGCTTTAGCTCATTTTAGTTCTTCAGGTGGACAGCAAGCTCGTCAATCTTTTTGTCAGAGGCAGAGAGTGTGTTAAGACTTACGTTAAACAGATTTGTTCCAGACATGCAGCTCTGTATGATTATTTTCATAAACATAAGAGCCTGCATCTTAAAATGGATTATATTGCTCTGATATTCCTATTGAAAGATTGCTTTTGAATATTATTGCAATAATTACTAGGAACAGTCTAATTTCAGTAAGTTCTTCATGATCATTTGAACACTAATTCAAAAGCTTCCCTGATGATTATTTCCAGGGTGTTTGGCAGTGGTGTCTTACCTCTTCTTAGTCTTTGGTAGACTACACACATTTTTTGGGTGTCCTGTTCCAGTAGACATCCTAGTCCCCTACTCATTTTAGTGACCTTTTGCTGCTGTGCCGTGTGGGAGTTTGTATTTATAAAATGTATTTGGCCGTGATGAGACGTTGTTTTCGGAGAGATTTTGCTAGAACCTAGTTCAGTGGCACTTAATATTTTCTTATCTTATTCTTTTTATGTTTTTTTGTTAGGGGTAGATAATGGTTGTAAAAATATCATAGTTCTAATTGTGATTGTGCACAGGGATAAAGGGGAGGCTGTCAAGCAAGGTCAAGTAAGGAATTAAATGAACATTTAGGAACAGTGTCTGATACTGCATGTATGCTTCTCTAAAGGCATTTTCTCACTATAGTCTTAAGTAAATTTTATCCTGCCATATGAGAGACTGCACAATTTGGCAAAAAAGGCCAATAAGCACGGCATGATACAGTTTTTCAGAGTTACTATGCTGCTTATGGTTTAAAGTGAACAGAAGGTATTCTGCCTTTTTTTTTCCCATAGTCAAGCCTGACTGACCGTTTTTGTAAATGGTTGAAGGGGCTAGATGGGTGTTTGTTGACTCCTTATATCTCTTATGAAATGGTGTGATTACTTGATAAGGGGAAGTCATAGAATCACAGAATGGGTTGGGTTAGAAGGGACCTTAAAGGTCATCCTGTTACAGCCCCCTCTGCAGAGACACCTTCCGCTAGACCAAGTTGTTCAGAGCCCCATCCAAACTAGCTGTGAACACTTTCAGGGATGGAACATCCACAGCTTCTCTGGGCAGCCTGTTCCCAGTGCCTCATCACACACACAATGGTTTATACTAACTATGTTTATCTAATTAGTATGTTTATCTAATGCACAGGACAAACAAACTTAAGAAAAATACAGTAATATATTTTAGTTACATAAAGAGTAGTTAGTGTTTTAAAAGCTCTAAGTAGAAGATGAACATTTTAATAGCTGTTCGCTTTGTAAATGTTACGTTTATTAGGAGTCTTAGTTACATAAATGTAACCTGATTTTGAAGAAAAGGAAGAATAATCCATATGAACATTTCTGTGTAACATCCATACATCATATTGTATTAATGCAGAAAACTGGTTCATGAATGGTTATAGAATTGTGTAACATTCTGTTAAGGCATTTCTTATTAGGAGTCATCTCTAGTCTAAGTTTTGATTAAAGAAAATGTATCAGGTTGAGGAAAGGAAGGGTTGTGGTATTGTAGAATTTTGCCCATTTAATTTTCAGGCGGTATAAACATCTATATCAAAGATCAAAATATATGGACCTTTTGATGTAGTGTAAGTATCAGATGTGAACACTTCTGAAATATGGGAGTCTTATAATGTGTATCTGTGTGTTTCTCTGATTATGCAGAACTGGATGTGCACATTTTCACAACAGTATTCAATGCACTGTCCGCAGTATTGACAATGAAATGTTTGGATTGATATAGATGAGGGAAATAGGTAATGAGAGCATTCAGTTTGCACCATTAACTTTTTATCAAAATTATACTTAATGTGATACTTCTATGGAACTGACTTTGGTTGGTTTGTTTTTAGATAAGAGACAGAGAGGAGCGACGCAGACAGGAGCGAGAGGAGAAGGAGCGCTATGAAGCCAAGTTAGAAGCAGAAATGAGGAATTACAACCCCTGGGGAAGAGGTGGTGGTGGTGCTCCTCTCAGAGATGCAAAAGGAAATCTGATAAGTATGTTTGGCAAAATTATGGGTTGTCTTTTCAAGATTGATGTTTTCTGTTCCCTTATGGGCTCTATTCAGCTGTGTCGTTCCTTGTTTTGTAACACTGGTAGCCCTTTATTGACAAATGAACTTACATGTTTCAAGGAGATGCACTCTAGGAATATTTGAGTAATTATTTTGATTTCTGTAGAAGCATTGGAAGAGTGCAATTTGAACAAAATGGGCAACATGGGATATGTCAACTATAAGTGAAGGCACAATGCAGTCGTAAAGGGAGAAGGAGGAAAATAAGCTGATAGAATCATCATCAGTATAAACATGCTAAAGTCTGTTGTGAAGGCTTTTATTTAAACATTTCTCAGGAATATGTTTTAAATTGCTTGGGTTTTTTGTAAAGTAATTTCTAGGGTTAAAAGTCTCTGCCTATGACTTGGAAAATGGAAGTATGTTTTGTATAAATAAACAAAGCTAAGTGGAATATTTAAATTTCTGCAAGTAGCACTGCCGAGAAATGGTTATATAAAGAGCAGTCAGCAGTAATGCTTTTTAAGGCTTAGTTTTTAACAAGTGCTCTTTTATACAATCTGGGAGTAGTGAGCTGGGAAATAGCTGTGATCTAGGAAAGTTTTTCATCCATGCCTCCAGTAAATGATGGAACACTTACTGGATAAGTTATTAGTTTCAGTTGTATGACACCTGAGCAGCATATGACAAAGTTAATAGTGTAGTTTCAGGGTAGCAGGTAAAGTTTAAATGCTTTTTAAAGATTTTGTGACCAGCTTAGAAGTTTAGAAGCTTGCATTAAGGATTCAAGCTTGTGTTTATCCCCATGATAGAGGTATTCATATTGCCAGACTTCAGGCATTGCATTTAAGTGTCTGGCTTCTTTCTCTAGGCTTTAACAATGGCGAGAGTGGAAATGCAGAGATCTCATACTGGCCTGAGCTCTGCATGTAGCTGTGGATAAGTTTATCTGTAAATGAGGAACTGAGAGAAAGAACCTCTTTACCCTGTTTTCCTGAATTACATATGTAAAGTACTTTTCTCACCATAACTTGGCAGCATGATGGATAAGCTATGAGTCAAATGTCATGAAACATAACATGCTTTCTGCCGTGTCTCTTTTTTATGTAGCGTGACTTGTCTTTTTATCCTCTTAAAAGTGTCTGTGAATAGTTTTTAAGACACTGATATATGCAAAGGCTGCTTTACAGAGACGGATATAATTTAGAGTTCTTGGAACCTGTGTGCTTAAACGACTAGAGTAATTCATAATTATCAGAAATGCTATTTCAAAAGGTAATCTGAAAACTGTGCAGTACTTTTTTGTTTTGAAATGAATCTTCTAAGTACAGTATGGTAACACTTCCAAACCACCTGCAATTAGCATCTTTGATCAGGCACCATGTAAATTTTGGTGAAAATGGTGGATAATGTTGCTTTGCTTATATATAGCAATCTGCATCTAGATTATCACTGAAGACATGAAAAACAAAATACTCTTCAATGCTTCAATTGCTCCTATCACCCCTGCTAGTAATCAAATAGAGATTCAGTACTTAAAATACTAATCCTAAATGCAAAAGTATTTTACAGCTTTAAGGAGATGGAAGAAGGGGTGGTTTCTAAATATGTGTTTGTCAACATAGACTTGTCAGTCACTTTTGTCTTTGAACTCTCTATCTTCTGGTTTAATAGCATTTTGCAGCAGGGGAGAAGGGAGTTTTGTTGTGAAGAATCATTCCTGACCAAAAAAAGAGCAACATAAATCTTTTAATCAGTTAATTAATAGTACCTAATTATTAGTGTTTCACGTTTAGCCTCTATTTTCTTGCCTTTGCCTGAATTTTTTATTCCCAGGGCTGAAACGCCTAGGGAAAGTGAAATTTGATCAAAAAACCCTGTATTTTTTAGAATCTAGGTTGAACATGCCTTTTATGAGAATAAAATACTATAAACAGTTATTTCCCCTTTCCTTTAGCGGACTTGAATATCATGCACAAGCAAAATGAAGATGCATATCATAATCCAGAGGCAAGACTATATGAAGATAAAAGGGCTATTGTAGCTGTTGACCTAAGTTTGGCTTCCTCAAGACCTCAGAACACAGAAGCATCTACAAATAAAATAGCAGGTTTTTAAGAATACTGTATTACAGCTTTAATTATCCATAAATCTTAGTGATCAGAATTCTCTAGTTCTTTGCCCCTTTTCTGTAGTCCTATGATAGTGTTAATGCTGTGTGCGAAATCAGTATCATACTTCTTTCCCAAACTTCTTCATTGCCCTGTGTGCTCTTAAAATATATTTTCTTATCTGTCTTATTAGTAATGATAACTAATAACTTTTTCAGCACTGAAAAGTTGGGATCAGTATATTAGTTTTCCAGGTTCAGTATTACCTAATGAAATCTTCATACATATTTTTTATTCTTAAATGACACAGTAAAATGTATCTGTATAGTAGGTTACTATATGAGATTGTGGAATAAAAGATGATGGAAGGTCTTCAGGTGTATGATAATAAATGTTTAAGGTGAAATTGGTACAGTAACTAGGTTAACAAGTTCTACAGAGTTACAGGGAAATTCGGTACATATGCAGCCGTGTGCACTGCCTTCAAGTTACAGGGATTTTGTTATTTTTGTATTTAAAAACCAATGCATCTTCTTACATTTTGTCACAAATCTAAATGAGAGCACTGTGATACTTCAGACCTGTCCCTAGTTTGGGCAAACGACAGAATTGGTGAGGATCTTCTTAATTCAGCTTAGATGTTACCTTTTTTCCTCCTGTCTGGACTGTTGTACTTCTGTATAAAAATTGCAGGTATTTGGAGCACAGATCTGCTTTGCACGATTGCAACTCAATGTCCTTACCACTGAGTTTCTTTCCTTCTGTCTTGCCTCTCAGTCTTATCTCAACAGACTGTATATTTAATCATTTAGTGGGAAGTGAAACAAGCAATGCCAATAAAGTGGTAATGTAAAACAGCTAAGAGCACCTGGTTAGATCACTTTGGGATCAGGAGGTGGTGCACATCAGTGATGGGAACTTCGTAGTCTTGCACTTTGAACTGGGTCAGCCAGGCAATAAAGTGGCTTTGTGTATGTTTTGGTGGGTTTGTTTGGATTTTTGGGGTGTTTTTGTACACCAACCCACTAAAAGAGGAACTTGCAGGATAGTAGCTGGTAGTAACTGGTCTGTCTTCTAAATGGTATATAAAATTTATTCTGCTCTTTTACATGGAACTTATCTGTGTGAAGCTACTCCATCCTGGAAGAGCTACATGCAAATTTAGTTAGATTTTGGAAAGATTCAAGTACTTTTTCCATGTAAGGAAAAACAATACTAACCTCAAAGTGTACTCCGTGGTATGCAAGCACATGCTCCTAAGGCTAAGCTGTAGCAGTAAGCATGTGCATTCCTATGGGAATATGTGTGTTATTTCTGCTTTCATCTGACTGGGGTGGCACATCACCATATAGGGAAATGTTTGTCTCAGCTCAGTGGACCTATTGCTCTTGCACATCCTTTAGGTGCTCTCCTTCAGAGCAGGCATGCTATGAGTAAAATATATGCAGTATGAGCTGAAAAGTTAACACAACTTACTCTGCTTTTCCTCCTCTGCTTCTTGTAGGGATTCTGTTCTGCAACACCTGCTCTATGTGGTATCTGAATTAATCCTCCTATCTGCACCTTTTGGGATTGTATGGTTATGACATGTTAGTAACTCAGGGCTGAAGGACTCCTGACACTTCAAATTTCATAGTGCAGAAGATGCCTTAAATGGCAGAATTCAGTTTTCTGATTTTGTAGCACCCTTTGCTGTTTTACCTAAATATCTATTCTATTAGGATGCTCTCATTTTAAAGAGTGAATAAACCTAAAGAACAGAACTATATGTTCTATGAATAATTGCAAGCAGTAAAGTTAGGAAGTGTAAAATATTTGCTATTCTAATTAACTCGTGGGTAATACTTTTAGATACTGAACTGCGGACCAGACAGCAAAATATGTGATTTTTATAGGTGTTATTTAGTAAAAAAAACAACTCACTTGGATGTTAGTAAGTAAGCAGCCAGAACCTGGTAGTGTTCTAGGCAGACAATGTAAGAACTTTTAATCCCAGCTATAGTCTAGAATTATGGCTGTCATAAGCTCGCTTTTGAAACAAGTGTCTTAGATTCCCTCTTCTTCACTCTGGCTTCACCCTTGTCTTAAATTTGCTTTGATTTTTATCTGTAACTTTTCCCTCCCTTAGGTTTTACATTTGCACAGGCCTCTCCGTTTGCTCGAGGTAATGTGTTTGGTGAACCACCATCTCCACGGTATCTGAAGCGGCAGGAGTCATACAAGAACTTTCTTCGTCTACAGGTGAGTGTGCATGCTAGATATCATCTGGTTAAACAGATTTTAAGGAGAGGGTTTACAGTCAGAGGAAATCATTACTGCTGACCAAAGACCTTACCTCCCCAGTCATCCCCAGTTCTGTACACAAGAGGTGTAGTAAGAGCTGTGTAATCAAGTTTCTCGGATTTTGGCTTGCATAGTAACATCACTTTTATAAACGTTTCTTAATAGTTGGCTTCTTTAAGTTCTATCTTTTTGTTTTCTAAGTGCAGCTCTTTAAATATAGTATTCAGTTCTCAAACTGTTCATACTGTACAGGTTTGCACGCATAAATACCTAAAGAAACAGAGATGTTTGCCCTTGCAAGTCTACACGATACAAATGCACATTCATCAAAATGAAATGGTCATCAGTGAGACACAGTGTAGTTATTTATTGATGGGTATATAAAACCTGATTGTTCTTCTGCCAGCTTCTGTCTTCTGTCCATAACACTTCACATTTAAACTTAAGCCACAGCAATTAAATATCAATGAAATTAAATATCAGTCTCAAGGAAATTCTGGATAATTTAAAAGAGTACTAAAAGTCATGCAGTAGTTTGATGAGGGTCTCTTGCAAAGATCAAGGGGCTTTTTTCCATGTATGGGGATGCCAAAAAGACTAAAGAATGGGCAGAGCTTTAGCTTCAGTAAGTCAGCACTGGGTTTAAAAATATTGTAATTGTGGAAAGGAAAAAGATAATTGCTGTAACTTTCTTTGGTGTGGTTTCCCATCTTCCATTATTTAGTCAGTGAATAAAAGTGTTATTCCAGCACATCTGGAGTAGAGTAAGTGTAAGGAAATACTCTGGGTTTATTAGTAGCATTTATAATTAATTTTCTTACTCAAGGGTGGTTCCATAAATAGTGGCCAATAAGAAATAGTAAAACAGGATCTAATTTTAAAGGAATTCTGAAGCTGAAACGCGAGTCAGGCCCTGGGATTCTTTCATTTGTGCCATAGAGCTTTTGACTGTGCAAGTAGGTACTGCAAAAGATCATGATTTATCACATTATTGCTGACTATTGACAATTGAATACTTCTTTGTTTTATTTTCTAGATTGAAGAAAAGAGACGTAGGGAAGAAGCAGAGCGAGAAAAACTTAGAATGGAAGAGGAAAAAGAGGAAAAACGACTAGCAGAACAGAGGATGAGAATTCAAAAAGCATATGAAGATGAACAAGAAGAGAAAAGGAAGAAAGATGAGGAGGTGTAGTGTTTTCATACTTTGACTTTTTTTCTGTCCCAAACTAACTGAGCCTTTGTAATATTTGTCATCTAGATTAAGTAGGTAAATTGGAAAGTGTCCTGGGAACTGGTCTTTGCATGTAAATGGGGTCTGCATTAGCCAGAGGAGAGGGGGAAGATTGTCAGCATTAACTGGCACCTTCTGCTCACGATTTATGATGTATCATGAACTTGAAGTAATGTTAATGCTTCTAAGAAAAATCACATAGTTTTTTAAGTGACAGAGGTGCTCTCCTTTCTAAGGGAAATTGGTGGTAAGGCCAATAAAAAACTTGTCAAACAGGTAAAAAAAAATCAGTCCAATTTTTTGCCTTTTTTATTAGCATCTTAAATCTAGCTCTCATGGAATTACTTGTATTCTGATTGTGTATTCTGAATGTAGCTATATGGGAAGATTTTGTAAAGTCTTTTTTTTTTAATTGGCAAAGAGATACCTTTGAGATAAGAATACTGTTTGTTTTGGAAGAATGCCAGGCAAATCTAATGAATACTTTTCACAGAGGTGAATTCAAACGCAAATCAATCCCCATGGCTTTAATTCAAACTCAAAAGCTTTATTTATCCAAGTTTGAAAAAGTAAGCAAATTTTCATAATTTAGAATATCATAAATAATTGTAGGAAAAGGACAACCCTGCAGGATTATGAAAGATTGGTTTAGGATGTAGGACTTCAAATTTTCTAAATCAGAACACTTAGCTTATATTCTAAATTCTCCTTCCCTAGTATGAGTTAGTTGGATGAGCCTTGTCTTCTGAATGCTAGAGCTGGTCTAGCATAGAGTAGGAAACTTGCTGGGATCATCACTAATCACAAACACAAGACTAAAATTGAGACCAGATGGTAATTTTCTCTGTGGGCTTGTGATACTGTGGTGCTTGTTTGCAGTATGTTTTGTTTGAATCTGAGTTTTTGGAAATTTCTCCTACAGTTTAGCCTTAGCTCATAGCAGATCTGGGGTCACAAACTGATGTTTATGGAAGTTATTAGGAATTCTGTTAAATGATTTTAGCAAAGCCAGGAGTGTGGATGTTTAATGTTTGCATGAGATATTTTTTTAATTTGAATGTTTGAAGTCAGCCTAATGAAATATGCTTTTCATTTCGTACTAGACACTTTGATGGTTTCATTTTCACTTTACACATAAAACCAAAAGAAAACTAGTAATTTTGAGTGTTTCCTTATGTACTGATAATGTTCATGTTACAGCGAAGATTGAAAAATAAAGAAATAATCCGATTAGATGAAGAACGGAAAAAAGAGGCAGAAAAAAAAAGAAAAGAAAAAGAAGAAAAGCAAGAGGAACAACTTAGACAATATATTGAGAAAGAAAAGATGGAAGAGGAAAAGAAGATGGTATGCTTTGGTGACTTTCTAAGATACAAATACTTCTTTTAGTTTTTAAAAATAACTGGATTTTAAAGAAATTGCATGATTTCTTAGACCTCTGCCTTTAGTATTTTTTCCCTCTCAGTGTATCAAGCTGCACAAACAGAACAGCTGGGTGAAAAATCAGACCTGCTACAGTGGAAACTTACCTTGCTGATTGAATCTCTATTAATAAAAATAGTAAAAACAAGATTGATAAGTGCAAGGTGCACTTTGTAATTGAGTTTTATATCTGCAGTGAAGTACCGTGACCTGCATTTGCAGAGGTGCAAATACAAATAAAATTAGTTACATAATTTAGAGGACTGGTAGGACTGTTCATCTTGAACATTGGTGTTCTTGGTGATTTAATTATTTCCTTTGACCTGGGTGATGTAAAAAGTCCATCACATAGAATTCTGATGGACAAAATCGAAATAAATTATAAAACAGTCACTTATAAAATGTCTACAAAATTTCTGTTAATTCTCTAAAACGGAAAGATATAATGGAAGTCTCTAGAGGAAACAAAGACCTGCAACTTAAACATAAATGAAAGAAGCGCCTACAGCACAGGAAAAAAAGGATTAAAATTACCATAGATAGAAAACAAAATGGCATAAAATAATGTTTGCAATCATTTTATGCATTTAAGAGCATTTTTCTGTCAAAGGAAAAATACTAACAAAACTCTTTCTGTCTAAAATGATACTTTATTCAGAAGCTGTAGGAATGTAGTTTCAGCCTTACTTTCCTCCTTGCAGTTTTCACGGCAATCTTCTCCCGTCATTCCCACTCTTCAGAACAAATCTCTAAGAAAAGAAGAAAGGATTCCCTCTGCTGAGAGCCATTTATCTTACTATTCACAAGTATGATTATTGTAGCAAACTTTTACCAGTTTATTTCAGACAGTATGGTGTATGAAATCCTACCAGGTTTTTAATGCTCGCTACTTATTACTGAATGCCACAAATAATTGGAGACAGTCTTTACATTGATCAGTCTTGTAGGTCTAAAATTTAATGTTAAATTTTATTCCAAGTATTGAAGAAAATTTTTGGCAGTGTGTAGTTTTAATTTTTTTTTCAGCATGTGCATATTCTGTAGGAATGAGTACCTCATTTTGGAAAGAATGTACACTGGCCAAACCCTTACCAAGGGTCTAATGATCTCAAGATTTAGGATAAGAAAGTTTCCATACAATCTAACAGCTCATCGTGTTCAGAGAAGAACTTAGCTCAGGCATGAAGTTTAATGTTGATTCATAGCTACACACATTATTGTTTCATCTTTGTTTTTGGAGGTGCTTTCTTCTCTGCATCAAAAATGAGTTACAGGAGTGATCCTCACACCACTTATTTCTTTCACTTGATAATCTTCCCTGGGTCAATACCTTTTTGTTTTTTTAAAGAAATTTCTCCTGACAAGAGTAGATTAAATAATTGTTTATGATACTTGAATCTCAGTCTTACACTTCTGTCTTTTTATTAAGAAGGTGTTTTTTTGGGTTATTTTTACCTACTGTCTGTATGAACTCAGCTAAATACATTATAGAGCAGTTTCAGGGAATATTTTACGTTACACTTTAAAGCTTATTAAAACCATTACTTTCCCTAAATGTGAAGAATGATCTGGAGGAAAGTCTACTTAGTTCTATCTTAGAACTTGGTACAGGTTTGTCTAGATCTCTGAATAGTGCATTATAGTAATATATAAGTTTATAGTAGCCATAAATACTATCCAAATATAGGAATTTGGATTATACATTTAAAGCTCAGCTTAAACCTTAGTCATTAACAACCTGTAAGGTTATTATTCTGTCTTCCAATTGTTAATGTAAATTGGATGTAAAATAAAGAAATAAAATGTCTGATATTTTCTTCCTTTTACATACTAACATTTCATATTCATTATGATCCCTAGGATCCTGTACAGCCAAGAGTTCCTTCTCCACCTGTCCCTGCTAGAAGAAATCAGTTGCGTTCATTAGGTGGGTATTGGTCTTTATTGCAAACTCACTTTCTATTACAACAAAATTGTTCTCTGTTACAGTTCCCTTTCTTTTTTGCAAAGGAATTGTCTTTTAAAATTTGCATTTCTTTGTGGATGTTTTCTTTGTCCTAATAGTATCAGCATATTAGTATGGTATGTCTGAAGTTTTAATACAAAATAAAAATGCATTTATTACATGTCTTCATCAGGAAGCCTTTTTTGTAAAAAATCTGATAATGGCATAGTCTGCACAGAAAATGCTGGATCTGTCAGTCAGAACAGTGGTTACCACTGTGACCAGAATATTGCAAAATGGGAGAGTTGTATTAGCTGAGTAGGGGATTAAACCAGCAATGTGCAGAGCACTGCAGTTGTTACTCTTAAATTCTGCTTGCAGTTGTTAACCTGCCTAATCCTCTGCTTGTTCCTCTTAGCTTTCACTGGTAGTTTTAAAATTCAGCTGTGCTGGGAGGATCTCCTTTGCTTTTTATATGCTAGTCATCTTGGCAATATAAGGGTGGACAGCAATAATTTTTCTTTTGACTCTTTTTTACCAGTATATAAGAAACAACATATGGATTGTAACAGTAGGTGGTGTCCTACAAATGTTAGGCTGCAGCAGGCAGTACCTGGGGCCGTTCTGAGGAGTTGTGGCTTTTCCACTAAATGAAAGGGAGAGTGGTTTCTTAATGCAGCCATTGGAAATTGATTGACTCAGACTGTCTGTCATGAGAGAAATGAAGACATATGAACTAAGTCTCATGTTTGGGCATTTAAACTAGTAAAATTTGCTTTGCTGCTAGGTTCTGGACACAGACTGAAAGTCAGTAAAATATCAAATTACTAAGAATGTTATTTGGAAAATGAGGAATTTATTAAACTGGTTTAACTTGTGGAGGAATGCTATCCTGACCACAAAAACCCCCCAACACCTTAGACTCAAAGTAGGTCTAAAAAGTCAGAATAAACACGTACTAAAAATTAAAGTTAGAACTACTGACCACTTAAGAGAGTTTGTGCTGGACAGACAGATATACCACTTTTGAGACAGGAAACAGAAATGAGTCTGTGTGCTTGCAGATACCACCTCAATTCCTGTCAGCTGCCTCTGGACCTCTGAGGACTGTGTAGGTTTGCTTATTTCAAAATAAGGCTTTTTACTGACAAAGCCCTCTCGCTGCTGTTTCAGAGCTTTTCCTTTTTTAAATACAGTGAACCATTTCCATGACATTTGGATGCTTTCTGCTGTTCAGGGGATCTAGTCCTTGTGCTGTCTCAAAATACAAGCTCTGACCTAATTTGTAGTATGACATGCTGCAAGTCTTGTGTTTGTACAGTCCTTGTTTTAATGAACATTTAATTATCTCTGGTTTTCCTTTTTTTTTTTTTTAAACTTATGAAGTAGGCAGAGAAGTGGCTCTGACACTCTCTATTTTTAAATTATTTGTGCTGAATTCCAGAGGAAAGAAAGAATGTGATAAATGAATTATCAGAGATGAGGAAACAGCTTCGCAGTGAAGAGAGGCGACTGCAGGAACAGTTGCTAAATGTG
The DNA here is from genome assembly GCA_013400415.1 of Scytalopus superciliaris. Taxonomy (NCBI): domain Eukaryota; kingdom Metazoa; phylum Chordata; class Aves; order Passeriformes; family Rhinocryptidae; genus Scytalopus; species Scytalopus superciliaris. Next base: position 588,460 of record VXBX01005998.1, on the reverse strand, counting down.
ACCAGTGATGATGATGTACCGATTACATGGTAAGGATTTGATCTTCAGTTTTAAAAGTTAGATTTTGCACAGGAACTTAGAGCTACTGTGTATTATTAGGTGGTATTAGTTGGCCAGTATATGTAAGTGAAATGAAGATATAAAGATAGAACTTGTATATTAAATTTTCTTCCTTTTATTCTAATGTGTTTGGGTTTTTTCCCAAGAATCTTTCTAAATTTTATTGTAAGAATGGCTGTACTGGTAAAATTGAAAGTTTCAATGTTCTGTTTCACAGAGAGGTCCAAAACAGATGTGTAAGGCAGAATGTTATCTCATTACTTTTTTTTCTGGGGCATAATTTGTGTCTGTAAACTGTAGTACTACTGCTGCTGAATATGTTTTTGAATGCCATACTGCTGTGGAAGCACTTATTTTATTATTGAAAAATCATACCCTCTTTATTTAATAAGTCTGGTTTGCTTCCAAAATGTATTAGTTAATCATACCAGTTAGTTGGAAAAAGACTCATCTGATCACCAGACTTAGTCCTACTTCAAAAGTATGAGGGCTTTTTTTTTTTTAAGTAGCTTATCCCTTTATATAGCACAATATGCAGGGTCATTACTTTCAAATTTATTTTCCTGTTTTGATAGCTTTATTAAGGATAAAAGACCCAAATTTTATCAATATTGTATTTCCATCCACCTCATTAATATTACAGTGTTAAATTGCACTCTCCTTTTTTTACAAACTTTTCAAGCAGGAGGAGAGAGAAGAATCCAAAGGATATATTTGAGATGGCCAGGCTTCGTCTGCAGGCTCCAGTAAGGCGACCTTTGTCAAAGGAGGCACAAGATCCTGTCAACATACAGAATATCTGGGAGTTTAATGAACTTAAATACAAAGGCAAGTAGATCTTCTTGTTACTGATGAAGAAGGGTAGTGAAACATCTGTTCTTTTCCTCCATCTTCCATTCCACCCAGGATTTAAAGTCAAAAATAAAAATTACACTCTTCACAGGACTGCCCATATGACATACTCAGTGCATGGGATTTTGTATGTATCTGTGTGACTGTTCCTACACATACATGGAATTCACAGCATTGTAATGCTGTGTTATCACTCTGAGCACTCACCTGTCTTCCAGTCCTTGTTGCTTAAACTTCCTGTGCACTGGATATTACAGTGTTACTGAAAGTAGCCTGAACTGGATTTATTTTTTACCCACCAGCAACTTACGATTCTGTGTAACTTTCTGTTTCTCCTTTACCAGAAAAAATATATTTTTAACATCGTTAAATTGTGAAATCATTGCTAAGTGGGTCATCCTCTTGGCCACCATCACCATTATTTTTAATGTGATCTTTTTATGACTTCATACCTGTAGCTGTGTCTTTAAAAATACTTTTCAGAAATGATGGTTCAGGGAAAAAAAAGTAAGTTTTGTGTCTTTGGTGTAGATTCTGAATCGCGTGTGGGTTTGAGACACATGTATCCTGATCCTCCGAAAGATGACCAGACGCTAGAGATTCAACAGCGGGCACTGTTGAGGGAGCAGCAGAAGAAACTTGACAGAATGAGAATGAGGAGAGAAACAGAAGGTGAGGAATGAATGATCTGAGATAAAAAAAAATCATTGAAATTGTGTTTTTTATTTGAGAAGAATTAAAAAAGTACTAGGTCTAGTTTTACTTCTTTCAAGTTCACTGTCAGCACTGCAGTGCAAAACAGTAGAACACCAGAATGCTGAAATTCTATCCTAATGTAAGCATACAAAAAGATGAGTGTTTGTGGGAGTTTTTTCTACTTCTGTATGTGGTTTTGTTTTTTTTTTAATTGCTGCAACTGTTTATCTTTGGTTCCCCGAAAGTAATTTAGCTAGTGCCTCATGCTTCAGAAAAATGCAAGAGAAAAGTAGTTTTTTTACTGTTTTTTAAATAAAACTACAGAACAGTGAAACTGTTTAGCTCATCTGTGATAAAAATGTTAGCAGGTAAGTTCCTTGAAGCAATTCTTGAGTTCTTACTGAGGAAGTAGATGGCTTTAAACTGTGAATTGATTAAAATGCAATTGGTGTATCTTCACCTTGCTCTCCTTTTAATGGATTAAATTTCTTTTATTTCCATAATCTTGGCTTGAGTACTTCAGAGTTTCAGAAACCTGTATCCATGTACAGGCTTTGCTTTAGAAACCACATGTGAGATATCTTAACTACTTTGAGGCTCCAGAAGGAAAATGTTACTTGTATTGCTTAATAGAGATGATAGTAAAATATTAACATCCTAACATGGTAAAATATTTTGGATGCGTATTGCAGAAGCAGTGAAATGTAAATGTAATGCCCCTTTTTGCATGCTGCACTTAATTCCAAAGGTAAGGTTCATTTAGATATCTTTTACAGTCATAAAAGACCAATATCTCCAGTTATTTTGAATGATATTTAAAAATATGAGACTTGCTTCAGCTGTTCCAAACTATACAAATTAACTCAGTTTTGAGTGAAAGATGCAAATTTCTCAGAGAAGTGTTTGCCTGTGTAATTCAGACTGGCCTAACTGGATTTTTGAAGAGGAAGTAACTATATTTCTGTGGTGGCTTAGTCTTTGCTAGCATCCGGACTCCCACCCAGCTGTGCTCCTGCTTATGTCCCCTCACTCCTGCCCCTTTGTGAGGTAGTAGGGGAAACAGGAAGAATAAAGCCTGAGGGCTGAGGTAGGGACAGGGAGGTTGACTACCAGCTGCTGTTGGGGGCAAAACAGACCTGACTTGGAGAAAATCAACCTATTAATTACCGACTTTGAGTAGTGGGAAACAAAAAGAGATCAAGCCCACACCTTTTCTGCCCCCTTCCCCATACCCAGCTTCACTCCGTAACTCTAAATGCTGCTGCTCCCCTTCTGTTTTTCACCTGTTTGTCCTCACTCCTAACTGTCATGCTTTGTTTTGCTCTTTCTTAAATATATTTTCAGAGGCACCACAAGCTTGACTGATGGGCTCAGCTGCACATCTGTTAGGGCACCAATTGTGCTTTGTGTGGAGTAGTCCACAGCATCTCCTCACAGTGCCCCTGCAGTCCTCATCGTGCCTCAGTCACCCATACAACTGCTCCTTAGACTTTTTTAGCCTTAGAGATGAGGGGAAAATTGGACATTAAAAAAAACCCTAAAACAAACACACGTGGAAGGAAAACAGTTATACCTTTCCTTACTGCTCTAGAACAATGGAATGCCTCTTCTGGTCCCTCATTGTGCCCTGAGGCTTGTTCCTGTTAGCTGTTACTAGACCCATATGTGAGTAAGATTAACAAAATTGATGTGAAACCAGGTTGTCAAAGGTGACAGTTACTTGGTATTTTGTTCAGTATCCTGTTGAGTGTTAAAGATGATTCCTGTTCTGTCTTGGACAGATGTGCTGGTGTTCAAACAATGTGTGCAATATTGCGTATGGATAATAGAACATCACAGTTGCAAATAAGTGTATCTGTACCACGTTCTGTGTTAATTACATGGATGTGAACATAATGTCTAAATGGAGTGTATAGGGTTGTATTCAGTCTTCTTCTCTATGAGACTGATTGAAATGGTGAAAAATAATTCACTAGCTTCAGTTGAGATTTCTCTGGGACTTGGTTCTGGTTTTCTGATGTTAGAATATTTTTTTAATAGACCGGTCTGAGAAAGTTTTCATTTAATATTGTCTGAACCTCCACAATTGAGAAAGCAGATTTGCCTTTTTCATTAATTTCAAGCACATGGAATCATTTTGGACATCTGGTAGGTCTAAATAGATAATGCTGGCTTACATGATGACAACCTGAAGAGGCCTTTCCTTGGACAGCTTGGATTAGTTGGTAGACAAGCAGCTGATTTTTATAATGATTCTCTACTGATGCTTCTAGAGGATCCTTGAACAGCTTTTGCTCTTTCTCTCTCCTACTGCTCTACAACATCATTTAACTTTATAGTCTGTCACTGAGTACTGAGCAAGAGAATTAGTTGCTATGTATTTCTCTATTTACAGTTTAATTTCCCCAGAGACAAGTTCATCATCCCCTTACTGAAAATAAATGAGTGGTTTCATTGTCTGATTTAAGGCAAAAAGAAAGATGAATTAAAGCAGTATGTATTTTTGTACTGCGGGTGAAATGTTGTGATTTGGGCTGTAGTGGCAAAGGTGTTTTTCCACACTACGTGTAAGTGTTCTTTATCTAACATACTTTTAATACAGTTTCCCCTCTGATATGTTTTTTTTTTCTCTTTATATAAAGGAGAAATATATGGACTATTAGTAGAACTATAGGCTGAGAAACTAGTGATCCTAAATGCCCCACATTTTAAATGTTAGCTATACCCCTATAAACATGGGAGTTATTTGCAGATTTCTGGACAATTTTTATTTTGGGGGATAGGAGGGAAAGGCAGAGGCACAGGTTTGATGTTGTTGCACTGCAGTGCTGGGCTCTGCTTGACTGGAGTCGTGTTTTGGGGTTGGACTGATAGCCCATGTGCTCTGAATTTTGATGCTTGGCAGAAGGTCAGCTACATATTGAATAAGTTTGCTAGACAGAGATGCAAACCCCAAAACCCTCAATTTATTAAATGTTTTATTTGAAAAAATAAGAAAAGTAACTTCAATTTTGCTACTTTGCATTTTCAGCAGGTCATTGTTATATTAAATTTCAGGATGATTCTCTATGCTGTCCAGAACTGGGGTTTTTGTCCTTAGACAAGTACTTTCCTCTGAAATGGTCTCTGTCTAGTCCAGACTCTCTTTGAAAGCTGCAAGCGTGGTGTGCTCAGCATGCTGAGTGTGCATGTGCTCCTGGGGCTTTCTGCAGTCCCTGCTCTGGTTATTACACACTGACAGAAGCCAAGAGAACTGATTTCATTGACAGTGTTGATTGTGACACGGCATCCTCCTGGCTAGTCAGTTTGATTGTTGAGGTGCCCCACCTAGGGGCGAACATCATTAGTCTTGACTTCTGTTGATACAACTGTTTAGCTACACAAACATGCCTATTCCTGGCAAGCAGATGTCTGGAATATAGTATAAATATTATTGGAGTATCCATGAGTTTTAACTACAAAACTGGTGTAATATTTAGCTTCACTGCATATAAATGAGACTTCTGACTCTTATCAGTCTAGCCCTTGACAGACTGCTAAAAATAATAGCAAAAACCAAATTGGGGTCAGGAAATGCATGGCCTGTGTGATCCTTAATTGTGGAAGAAATAATTCATTTTTGGCTCTCTAATTTTTGAAATTTGATAAAGAATTGATTTTTTCCTTCTACTTGGTTCATATCAAGTTTAAACAAAAAATGGTATATGAGAGATTTCTGTTCATTTTTGGGGCCTTTTGTGTCCTAGCTAGTAAGTTCAAATGGAGTTTAAAGTACTCCAGTTTAGCACTAGCAAACTCTGGGATGTTGAATACCATTAATTTCTCCTCTTTTTTTTTTAATTTTATTTTTTAGTTCACAAATGTGTTTCATGTAAAACAAAATGTGACACGTAAAATTTAGTTTGTGAAGGTGATGGCAAGAAAACCAAAATACGTATGCTAGCGAAGGGAGGATAATCTTCATTATAGTAAGAAAGCCATCAACTTGGAGTTATTTGGTACACTCTGGAAAATAGATTCCTGTCTAAATGCTTTTTCATCTGCAGTTACTTAACCTGTTAGGTTTTATGAGTACCACATTCCATTTGCATTAGGATTCAGCAGTGTGCAGAATACAGGACAAAAAACCCATTTCTCACTGGCTGCGTGTCTGGGTTTTGCTGAAGATGCAGTAATTCAAACAATAAAGATCCGAAGGTATCAACAAACGAAGCATAAGAGAGAAACTAAGTATTCAGGCACCAAACTTTTGTGCCTTTGTGGGTTGCTTTGATTGTTTAAACTGTGTTGCTTGACCTTCTTATAACAAGTGTTTACAATATTGTTGTAAACATAGCTCAGAAGTGGTTCTGGCTGGTGGAGTATAGAGAACTTTTTCAAAATTCAGCACAATTTAGTGCAGTTCTAGCATTTAGTGAAATGTGATTATATCTTTTAGAAAATGGTTTTCAATAGCCACAGAACTAGTTATTCTTCCTTTTTCTGGATAGCAAGGAAGGTTCTGAATAAGATGGAAACCAGTCAATTTTTATTAGTGATGAACAATATAGTGTGAAATGAATGTGACAGATGAACCCAGCCTTAAGGGATTGCATATGCTCAAGATTCTCAGAAATAATACACTACAGATTTCTGTTTGATTTCTTTGATTCTACTTAAATTTACATAAGGAAACTGGAATAAATGTTGCGTTCAAATGTTTTAAAAATCCATTCATTCATTACAGTGAATGTAAATGTAGATTTAAAGATGTAACGTATACTGGTCTTCACTTTTGCATTTGTATACTGATAAAAGTTTTAATATGTTTTGGTATTAACTATTTTTATGTCCACACTCATTTTTTCTCTTGCCTATGTGGCTTCTGTTGATGCAGATGATTCCACTTCTGACAGCTACCCACAAACCATGGGACTGGTAAGAATAAAAGAGGATTTTTATTATAGTGCTTTTTCAAGTGTGATAAATACTGTGTCTTTGACTGATTTGAGAATAGAATTGCACTTAAATAACAAGACAGTGAGCTTACTGCTCCTCCTTGTCCATACAACAAGTAACAGCCTCTTTAAATGGACATTAATTAAACTTGACATACAAGTTGCTTATGCTTGTGTATGGAGATAGCCTGATTCTTTAACTCCCTTCCTTTTATATTCATTGGTACTTGTTTTATATTCATATGATGTTCAATTGCTGCTGGAGGGAGAGAATTAGTAGAAAAAGACAAACCAAAAGCAGTTGCTCCAAATTCAGGTGGTTTAAGTGACAGACTTGGCAGTCAAGAATTAAGTCTGTTGTCTCAGATGGGATGCTTATTTTCTGACAAAATAAAGTGCTATCAAATTGGAAATTTGTACTAACCCAAACTAAAGAATAACAGAGTTCAATTGTGTTTCATGGTAACATGAAACCATACAGAACAGGAGACTGTGCAAGAGCAAAGACATTAACCTTGAGGATAATACTGTAACTAAATGCAGAAAGAAAACAGTTTTTTATTTAAAAGACTAATCATCTTAATACACTTTATAGTTGTAATTTATTGCCTGACATTCTCATTCAGAGCAATGCTTTGCAGTAAAAGATTTGTTTTCTCTTGTTCTGTTTCCTCTTGATAGTTTCTACTGCTCTGATTTTAGAGTGGTTTTCAACACAAATTATTCCACAGTAGAATTTCTGTAACAAATGATTGCAACTATGACGTGAACTAGGATTATTGGTCTTAGTGCTTGTTCTTAGGATGAAGAAATTTGTTACTTTAATGCTTTAATGTCAAAACTTGTGTAGGATGGGGTAAGGAATCATTCTTCATGTGATCAATATTTCCTGCAAACCTGAAGTACAGAGCTCCCTTCTAGCATTGGCTGTTCTGAAACTCACGTGGAGAGATGAGGATCTGTTTCTCCATGGAAGGGTCTGTGTTGTACAAATCACCACAACAGCTGCCATGTGTAGGCAGTTTCAACAAATGGGATTACTACAGAAAAGTAAAAAAACCCCATAATGCTTAGAGAGAATGAGTTATTTGAAACTGTATTGGGTTTGTAGGAAACCTAAATAAAGAATAGTAGAATGTAACACTGTAGACCTGCTCTTTACTTTGCAGAAGTTTGGCAATTAATTTACATTGATTATAATTTGGCTCCAGAAATATATTAAGGCCTCTGAATTTCCATGTCTTCTGTTTCACTTTTATAGTTCAGGAATGAATCTAATGAATTCTTGAAAAATTCCCTGTTGGAATCAGATAGCGCTTTTATCGGTGAGTTTATACCTCCCCTTACCATGTTGTGAGTGTACAAACATGTTATTTAATCTAATGCTGTGTCTCTAAAATGAGTATTGCTGTTTTAAAAGTTGCAGTGGTTGTAGCTATGGTGGTTGGTTTAAAGTATTAGAAAATTATACCTCTAAGTTAAAATACAAATATTTATGAAATTGTACTGCAATAAATTTTTGTAGATCACCCACAAAATTAATGAGGCTGCCTTATACCAGTTTACATCATTTAATGAGAAAGCACCTCTCTCTGCTCCTCATGCCTTGTCTGGGATGTTAGTCTTGTCAAGGAGCCTTTTTTGGCATCTTCCCACCTTTGATAAGGAAAAACTAATATTTGTTCAGCAAATGTGCGACAGTGGTAGAATGTGCAATGCTCTTCTGTTGTTCTGCAGCAAATATAATAATTTATTGGCAATCACAGCTTAGAATTGTAAGCTGTCCACAGTGAAATATAAAAGGCTTAGGCACCAATTCTTTTAATGGTTATTTTTTCGATTTTAAGTGCGATTGTATGGGTGTAATAATGATTCTTTCTAAATTAATCACTACTCTGCTGTTCACATATTATTTCAGTTCATGTGTAACATCATACTTGTAAACATTGTCACTTCATCATCTGAAGCAGATGATTTTTAGTTTTAAGATTTTTGTATAGAGAACTGCCTCATATTGTCTTGTGTCTCCTTATTCAACCTTCATATGCATCTCTGTAAAAGTGCTGTTTTATTTCCAGTCACGAGATATAATAAGGCTAGAAAAACTACCCAGCTCAGGCCTCTACACTTTATTTTTTTCATTAGCAGGCATTACACTATCTTGAAATTTCCTTCAGTCATCTATGGGAAATCATCTTACAAGGTTTTTATTCTTTGCTGTAGGGGAGATGCAGTAGAGTCCTGCAAGTATTTTTAATGAAAGTGGATGATAAACTGATTATTATTATTATCTCTGGCTTTGGTTTAAAAGCAGAATTTTTCATTTGGAATGTATTCAGACTTACTTTTGTTAACACACAAGTTCTGGAGCAGAGGAACCTGGCACTGGGAAGGGCACAGAATGGGACTTTCAGCCTTGTTCAATGCATTTGGTACTCTCTGTAGTCTGCAATGCCTTCTTTTTTTAGATTAGGAATAGTGCAGCCCAAATGGTGAAAGGATGCCTTAGGAGAGCCCATCAGTCTAGAATGTGGCCAAATATCCCACCTGTAACAGAAGCCAAGATAGGCTCATGGAGAGGAATACTGGATGGAGGGCAGACATGCAGGACTCCTCCAGGGTCCAGTGACCTGTAGCTCGGGGGCTTCCTGAGTCAGATGCTGTGTGATTGCATTTGATTAGTCTGGCTAAGCTGGGTCTTTAAAGGTTGCCTTTCATGAATCAGGATGAGCATTTTTGAATCCTGCTGATTGTTTACCATCAATAGTATCCTGTGGATAAATACTTACACTATGTCCTTTTATCTGCTCTGAGTCTGCCACCTGTGTAATGAGGTGCTCTTGGTTTTATTCACCACTTTCACAAGGCTCATGATTTTTATAGTCCTCTCACCCTTTCCCTGCTTCTCCCCATGCAGCTGGTACTTGCAGCTCAGTGAGGTGGTGGAGTTAACCTGTGATATTATCTACTCCCCCCTTTATTTTCCATTTTATTCCCAGATCATTTATGACTGTGATGCAAACCATGTTCTCCGATACTGAGCTGTAGGCACTACCTAAAACACTGTTATCATTTGCATTATTTGGGCTTTATCAATGGCTATTAAAATTCTGAATGTGAATCTGATGACTTCCATCCCTGAATTGAAAAACAGAAACTACCATTATCTGTGGGCTGCCTTCTCTGTGAATTGTGCTACTTGCATTGTCTGAGGGTCTTTTGTGAAATACCTGGGGTATATTTTAACAATGTTTTTCATTTCCTAAGAAGAGTGTAACACTGCCCTTTGTTTTGGTTGATTTTTTTTGGTTTTTTGACATGGGTTTAAAATCCAACTCAGTTTTGACATCTATTATATCAGTATTGCAAATGAGCTGATCTCCCGGGACTCAGAAATTTTAGGCAGTTAGGAATAAAGAGTTTATCAGTTTCTTTTTCCCCTTTTTTTGCCCCAGTGGAAACCGTAGCATTCATTAGTGTTAATGCAGTGATTTGAAAGCATCTCTGTGCAGCAGTGTCTGAATGACAGATGCTTACAGGAACGGGTGGCATCTGAAACTGATGGCGCACTAACGGTACAAATAAATTCCACCTAAGCTTGTATTTTGTTGTCATAAATTCACATGATTAAACCATTTTTTGTATTTTGTGTAATAGCACTATTTTGAATATAATGGAGTTCAACAGGTCGTGTAACTAGAATTCTGGTATGTGGATTGTTAGCCATACACCATTTCAAAATTAAGCTTTGATTTTTTAAATTGAAACATTCATGATAAAAGCATTAGTACCTTTTGTGAAACTGGGGAGGGAAAATAGGAGAGGAGAATAAAATTTTTATTTTTATGGAAAAACCTACTGGTAATACAAAAGAATTTTTAAAAATATCTCTTTTTGTTTCCCTGATCTTGTTTGATATCAATCAAATTTATTTTTCAAACCTGTGCATTTTATTTTTCAAGCAAAATAATTGTTTGTTACTTTTAGAATTCACACGTGTATCTTCTTCATTCGTTCACTTAATGTGTCATACTAGACTAAGCACCTTTCCAAAAGGTGAATTTGTTGTCACAGAGAGTTGGTGATTCTGTACTGGTTTTGCTGAGCGGAGTTGTTTCTTTTCCTGGGAGCCTCAGTCCCTGAAGGTGCCAGAGGGCCTGAACTAAGAATCAGAGCCCACTGTTTGCACAGTAAAGCCATAAACCAGCCCTCAAGCAGTGGTTACTGGTTCTGGAGGAAAAAAAAAGTACCGGTTTGAAACAATATTTTGTATTTTAAATAGTTTCCAGAATCAGCAGAAGGGGAAATAGACAAAACAAGTTTGAAGCAAGACATCCCCTTAGGGTTCATTTATATTATAAAAATAGATTAACTCCCCTCTGCATAATATGATAGAGGTAGGATTAAAAAGTGAGTAATTTATTTTTGTATGAACATATTCTAACAGTTTATTACAGGAAAAGGCTGAGATATGACCAAGGCTATGTAATTAATGCATAGATTTGTGTTACCATATTCTATGTAACATTATCGTTCTATGTAATGTTGTTATATATTCCATGTAATATATTTACCTACATAATTTATTACATGAGTGTACCTCTTTATGACTGGTTAGCCTAGTGTTCTGTATTTCAGGCAGAGATACTACACTCGTTTGAATTTTTATGTAAAGATCTAGGTATAAACAGGATTTGGTGGAGTGAGGTGGGTGGTGGGTTTGCAGGATGTGAAATGCTTTGTGCTCTATGTAAGAAATACCTTGCTATGTATCATACAATCACAGAATGGTTTGGGTTGGAAGGGACCTTAAACATCATCTCATTCCAACCCCCCTGCCGTGGGCAGGGACACCTTCCACTAGACCAGGTTGCTGAAAGCACCATCCAGCTTCCAGGGATGGGGAGTTCACAACCTCTCTGAATCACCTGTTCCAGGTATATCTCAAGATATTTCTGTCCTTTGCTTGAAGTTCACTCTTTCTGCCATTGTGGTACCTTGTTCTTTTGTCTGAATCTGAATTATCACTGGCTTTGTGCAAGATGTCCTAATGAATACATTGCTTTGACTGCTATGATGAAATCAAGTACAATATATCTGCTCTTTGCAAAACGTAAGCATGTTTGAGCAATTTCTGGTGTTTATATTTCTTTGAAAATGATTTGACCTGTTTTTCCAGGTGCTAATGGGGAAACATTTCCTGCCTTAGAAGAAGTTAATTTGTTACCACAGCTTCCATCTTCTGCAAGGGAGAGGAGACGAATGAAGCAGAAAGCTTTGGAGTGTGCTGTACGTATGATAACTGGATTGGCTGCAATAGGAAGGCGGAGCACAGATCTACTGTCAGACAGTTCTGTGGTTGTCTAGGGACTCGGTGTTACGGATCCAGAGAGAGTACATGTGTATCTCTTTGCCCTTTTGTAAGGGTTGCTGTTTAACTGAAGAAGCTGTGCATTTTTTGGTTTTCTGCAGGAGGATGTTGCAGCAGGCCAGACACCACTGCTGCAGCCTGACAGCCTCAGTGTGCACTCCAACTTCAGCCTCGATGTTGAGCACTTGAGAGGCAAGAATGAAGAACGATTGCACAGACTGACTGAGCTCCAGCAGAAGTCTGCTTACTCGGGTATGCTCTGTGTAGTAGAGATGATGTGGTGATTACTAATTAATTACAATAATTGAAGGAACAAATAATAACAGGCTGCATATAGTAGAACAGTGAGCAACTGGATCAAATGTAGGAATTATTTACAGAGCTCTGTAGCTGCTGCAAGGGGTTCCCCAGCAAACTTCAACACAACTCTTTTAGAGTAAGTTTAGAAGAGAGTAATAGGAAAAGATGCTTTAATTCCTGTCTGATCAACCAGTCATACTTGCCCTGTCTGTACCACTGCAATGTGTCACTGCTGGCAGTGGGATGGGGATATCCAGCTGCACTGCTGAAATACCAGTGGAAAGCAATGAAATGCCTGAGTGATGAATGGTGATGAGGTGCCTGTGCGAGTTTATTGGCATTCCTGGGAATCAGATGTCTGTGGTGTAACCAACATGCCGGAAAATTGTGTCTCATGAAGCACTTCAGTTTCTAGTTATTGTTGCTTTCTAGTGGTTTGATATAAATGAGCATTCAGTATTTGAGGTTGATATGGATACGTCTCTCACTGAACACACACTTGAATCCATTCTGCCATTAATGGCCTTTAATTTCTCACATGGATTATGACCCAGATTCTTTCATTTGAGTCTGAAATCTCCTGTTTTTTAGGAGGTGGTTGCTATGCTGTATAGGCAATTCCAGTATCAGTATCCTTTTTATAAACTTAATGAGAGTGCAGATGCTGGCTGTATTTTTGATTCTGTTGCTATGGGTACTCTTACAAGCACTTCATCCTTTTTTTGTTTTAACCATCTCACTGTGATTTTTAGATCACCAAAAAAGCCCCATTCATATTCATTTTTTTTCTATAACCTAAATAAATGCTTTACTAATTTTACTCCACCCAGGTATTTTTGCTATGTAAACTTCTTTTATTTCTCTGTGCTTATTCTTATTATCTCACCTCTTTTATAATTTTACCTCATAACCTATGAATTACACTTTTTTGTTTGCCTTGTTTTTCTTGGCCTCCAGAGCCTTTAGTATATATTTTTATATGTGTCTGTATATTTATATGTGTTTCAATTAAGAACAGTTTTTTATGGAGTACACCAAGTGTTGAAATTCATGATGAAGCAAGTTTTTTTGCGCTGTAGGTGATCTGTGCTACTTTCTAAAAGCAGCACCAAGTGAGTCTGATACAGTGTTGGGCACTATGATCTTGTCTCTGGTGAAACAGTTGTCCTGCCTCTGACATCTGGAAGATGTAAAGGCTTTGTCTTTAAAGGCAGTTGTGGTTTAGCATGGGGAGATCCAGCCTTCTGGCCTGCATGGCCACAGTTTGTCTATAAATATGTTACCTTATTTTTATTGTTTCTAAGTATCATCTCTTCAAGCAGCAAAGAGAAATGTAATTTTCGTTAGGCATTATTACTTTTCCTGCCATGTGCTGTTTTTAACCCCACCATAACCTACGTATGTGAAACCATGGGTTCCAACCCACAGGGGAGTTCATCTGACCCAGGGTTTAGGAGACAAATAGGTTCACTCTCCCAGCTTTAAGCCCAGGGAGAGGGAGATCTCTCACTTCTGAGGTTACAGACAAGTTTTGTTTTAACCAAACTGGGAGAGCTTGGAGGATGATCAGATCACTGTATGATGTGACAGAACTACTGATTTGCTGCCAAGTTCTTTTTGAACAGAAAGTAACTGGCATTTTGTTTTGGAACCTGAAATCCCACTGTGGGTGTGAAGAGAAAAACTGAGCCTTTGCTCACAGTGTATGTGGGGTCTTGCAGTCTCTGGCCTTCCCTTCACCCCTGCACACCTGGCTGCTGCTGCTGCAGGACCTGGGTTCTCAGGCCCGTTTTTAAACCATCAACTTCTGAGGTTTAATGAGAACCTTCAGAGCAATTTTGGCTTAAAATCAAATTTTGAAAAGTAATTTTTTCCAGAATAAAGACCTTAAATTTGGAAAAATCATCCACGCACTTTTACTGACATGACGTGAATTGCTAAAGTGAATTATTTCATCAGTAAACAATATACTATTCTGTTACATTTTGCTCAAATTAGGATGTTTCTGCAAAACTTTTGTGATTTTTTTTTTTTCTAAGTCAGAGGTTTTAAATGTTTTTCTGCCCCTCTTAAGCACCCACCAGCAAACCAGAACCTCATTTATGTGTTTCAACTTTAAAGGGAAAAACACTGCAATTTTCAGTTGTTCTAGGTGCGTGTGTGGGGGCTGTGTAGTTTTTTTGGTTTATATATATAAAATGTTGTGAAACAAAAAAATGAATGGTGCAGAGAAATTTATACATTTATATCCCTTTATATATAGTAAAAGTTATGTTGTTTGATAATGCACACTATGAACTATTCATTTAAGGTATTAGGTATGTATGATTGCTGACAGAATTGAAACAAGAGTAGAGGGTGATAACCCCAAATTCAAAGGCAAGGCAGTTTGGTGGGGTGTGTTTTGTAGCTGGAAGATCACAACTTACCCAGTTTCACAGTGACACTGCACTGAGGTTATGAGCTGTGCTGGACTGTGAGACAAACTCACTTGTGTTTACACTGTTAACCCATCATGAAATAATTCTGAGTTCTCTCCTGAGTGACTATCTATACAAAAGCGTTAGGCCATGCTGCTGTAATTAACAGCCTTATTTCCACATGCATTTTTTTTAGGTATGTATGCACTGACAGATTTGACTTCTCCCTCTAACAGGAGCTTTTGGGAAAGCCAGAACCATCCCCCTTTGCCTGTATCAGCCCTTGCTGATCTGGCAGTGGGGGTGCGAAGCATTTTTTGCAGACAAGGCTGTTTTCAGTGTTACGGTAGGATGTGGTGAGCCTCTGTCCCGTTTCTCATGTGTGCGTTGCTCTCCCCCTCTCCCAGGTGACCACATTTCCTTAGGAGACGCGGATGACCTTGCGAGGTGCCCTCCGTCCCCCGCGGGCAGGCGGCCCAGTTCGGTGGGCTCGGTGGCCACAGAGCCGTGGCTGCGCCCGGGCACTTCGGACACGCTGCGGGGAGCGAAGGTGGCGCCGCGGAGCAGCGCGGGGCTCGGCTGGCACGGGCTCTCCACCGCGCACGGCTGAGCCGGCACCGCCAGCCGCAGCTCCCCTCCCTCTGCGGGGGGGTGTGAGCTACAACAGCAATAATAAAGGATCAGACACTGCAGCGTAACCCAGGTGTAGCACAGCGGTCTTTTCTATTCCATGACACAGGAAGCAGAGGAACAACTTGGCTGATTTTGCACTTTTTATACGACTTTGTTTCAACCTCAGAGCTGGACTTGCCACAAAGGCAGAGTGGGTGCGTGTGTGTGAATTTGGTATGGAATCAATTATTTTTTAGCTTTATAGTCAAGCTCCAAAGCTGTGTGGCACTAGAGTAACCTGGCAGCAGAGGGGCAATAGGTCTTTACCAACAGAGTAAAATAACTGAGAGGGACCCCTGCTGTTAATATATTGTGCATGGAAGTGCAGTGAACATTTTAATGAAAAGAATTATTCTTATCAATGTGTCGTGTGTTCCCTGACTGGTGTGCTGAAAATACAAATATTGTTGCAAATATTTATGTTTCTGATTGAATGAAGAGTTAATAAAGTATTTTGTTACTAAAATTATTTTTGTTACAAAAAATGTGAAAGCAGACTTCAATTTTCTTAATTTATCATTTGCTTCAGATTACACTTGCTCATGAACAAACTGGAATGTTAAGGCTGTCTTCAAAGAAACAGGAAAACACATGGAAAATTTGTTGATGAAAAGCACAGAGCTTTAACAAGGACAGGGAGATGTAAGATTTTAAGTTCAGTGACCTGAAACACCACGGTGAAATAAGGGTAAGGCTGTGACTTTCCTCTTGGTTAGGAAATTCCCACCCCAAGGCCAAAGCTTAACTAGCAGGGGGAAAAAAAACCCACTGGTGAGAACAACATTTGTAAAACTATCTTTAATTTTACTAAAATGCCACTTCAAAGCTCTTGTAAACCTGCTTGAAGTCCAACTGTACCAACTCCTGTTACATACAGAATTTGTCTTCTTTCTCATCTCCTTGCCCTACATAGTTTAGTTCTTCTTTATTCCCTTAACATAAGTTTTATCCCCAAAAGAAGCATAAAGTCATTGTTACCCTAAGAAACCATCCTCATTTCACTGCAGGAAATTTTGTACATGCCATGGAGCATCACAGGCCAGCATTCCCTTCCTCCAGTCCAATGCCAGGACATGGCCCAACCCCTCAGTAAGTTGCTTCCTTCAGCTCTACCACGGCCTGAAACCACTGACGTTCAACATTTTACCAGCCTTTAGCACCAGGAATTACACTCTTCCTTACAGCCACCCTCCCTTGAGCACCCAGGCTGCTACTCACATACGCTGGGCCCTTCAGCTTTCTCTGCATCTCCAAAGCTCGGGGCCCTTCTGCCTTCCTAGATTTTTTATCATGACAGGCTCACCTGCAAAATAAATTTATCTGCAGAGTGGTTTTAAGATTTAAACACTGCACAACAAACTTAAGTAAAATACAGCCCAAGAGGAAAGGCTGTACAATTAATTAGAATAACCTCACTTCTCCCCCTTCTGACATGGGTAAATGCAATTTGGTTTTGTTCCCCCCTAATTAACAGTATGAGCAAACTCTGAATCACAGGTCAGGCCAGTTAATTCCCTTCTCTGGATTTTCCATTGCTATTTCATTGAACTGCATACACTAATTTTTGGAACCTGCTGTGAAGGGCTACTGCAGAGTCATTCCTCTGTAAGAGAGGGAGGCTCCCTCCTGCACCTCCTGTCTTCACACCTCTCTGCTGTGCTAGTCATGAGCTTTGCAGGAACACACTAGAGAACAATTCCACTTCACTCACCCAGTGAAAGTAGCTGAGCTGGCTGATGTGTTCCAGATCACCAGGCAGCAGAACTCCCAGCCTTTGCCTCCCATCCACCCCTTCTCCACTGTCTGTCATTTACATTTTAATCCCCAGAAAGCAAAGCACAGTATTTGAGTTTCTGTCTCTGCAGCACTGGGGGGTTCATTTGACCAGTTCATGCACAAGTGCTTTTTTCTCCTCCCCCCCCGTATTTGTCTCTTACCAGCAAGAAGATGCATCACAGTCAGCCAAAGGGCACCCACCTTTCTGCCCTGGGGAGGCCAGGGTTTGCTCCTTCGAAACAGAAGCATGAGAGCCAAAGCAAACTAAAACAAGTAGCTGTGGATTAGACCGGTTTTGATTGCACTGATGAAAGAGTTCAAAAACTTTATTGACCTATAACCTGATTAGAATATGCCAGATGAGAACCAAATATTGTACAGAAAGTTGTACAGAATTTTTTTTTACATAGAAAACTTTACATATCTGTACCATATACATTTTGTCCATCTGAAAAAAATTTCTACATCCATTGTAATACAGAATGCTTGACAATCTCGTCTGTTAACCATCAGAGCACAATTCACAGTATGAATACATTTCCAATAAATTTAACCATCCCCAAACCATGCCAGATTTGTTACTTGAATATATTCAACATTAAATTCTGTACATAAGAGTGAAATCTACATCAAACAAAAAACATCTGACAGCAGACACAACCTAGACTTGTTTGCAGTGATTCAAGTTCCAGTCCTTGGAGGATCATCATTTCAATGGCTCGTTATATTTAAAAGCCCTAAAACAAGTATATTACAGGTAGTTATGTCAGTTGTGGTATTTCTACCGCTGTTCTTGCTAATTTCTGGGCTACAATGAAACAAAACAGAACAACAAAAAAAGAAGAAGAAAAATCACAACCCCAAAAAAATAAACCCAAACTTCTAGTGCATTTGGTAAACGAGTAAGAGTTATGGGCTTTCAGCAAATCAATAATACAGAAATAAAACAATTCAGGAAGAACTGTATAGTGTTAAAGAGTTTATATTACAGACCTGCATCTCTGTACATTTTCACAGAAGGATGATTACCAATGTCTCAGACAGCCTGAGTGTGCAAAAATCTTAGAATAAGAGTATCAGACATAGTTGCTAAATATCTTTTACCATGAACAATAATCTCCATCTTCTTTTCACTATAAACATTTTATCCTTCAAAATACAGCTCTCCTGAGTTGTACTTCTTGCAGAAGCTCAAACCTTTACATATATATGTTTCTTTGGGTACATTTTACTTTCACACCCGCCATAAACATCTGTTGCTATACTGCTGTCTAGGACAGTAAAGGATACTGCAGCCCATGCTGACAAGGGGACTGTGCTAAAAACTGGCTTTGTGCTCAGCACCAGCCAGGGAAGAGAAACCAAGAGAGATAATCCATCAGGAAATAAAGGGACTGGAGTGTTGCAAGCCTTAATTACAGTTGTAAGCATCTGTACCGTTAACCCTTGGATACACGTTGCCATACAAAGAAATCATTTTTATGGATATCCAGACACAATGACTCAGCTACCTGGTCCTTGTATTTAGCTGAGGAATATAAACTTTTAAACAGAGTGTCACTATCTGCTAGTGCTTGCTTATTCCAGACTCTTGTTCTGGTGGCTGGGATATTTGGAAAACCACACCAATCCGAAGGAAAAACCTCCGTAAAACAGCTCGAAGCTCAGGAATAAGGTCAAACTGCATGATTTCACACAACAGAGGATAATAGAATGAGGCATGGGCCTTGAACTGCAGAGAAAACAAACAGAAGAAATTAATCTATTATACATCAATACACCTTAGAAAGCACATTGCAGGATATGAATTTTAGATACTCTCCCAAATCAAGGTGAGAAACCTACACAGTGACAAGCAGGAACATCTTAATAACTGAAGCCAGCAGTGCTGGAATAAGGCTATGACAGCTGTGATGTATACTCTGACAGATGCTCACTGGCTACACACAAGTTGGCCCCTTTCACTTAAGTACTTCAGCCAAATTTTGTCAGAAAGAAGAGAGATCTAACTATGGATTTATTTCCTGCAGAATTGCTTTGGACAAGGTCAAGGTGATGTACATGTAGCACTGGAGATAGAAACAGGAGCTAATTCTTTGAATAAAATATCATCACTAATCCTATACCTTAGCAGGAGAGGGGTAAAAGCAACTTAACAGACACTTCTAAAGGATTCCAGCATCTTTCAACTCTTCTCAGACACATTTTATTTTATCACTCACTGCACCTTCACGCTGAATTATTACTGTCAGTATCTGTCAAGTGCAGTTTGAATGTACATTCCCTCAACAAAAGAGTGTCTACAGAGCAGCAGCAGCTTTTAAAGTCTGTAACTGTGCATAGAACTGGCCTGGAAATACTTCTTACCTGTAAGTGTCACCCAAAATACCATTCCAACAGTTACTTACCCTTTCATCACTTATCTTCAGGACTTTAGTCAAAAATAAGAGTAAAAGATTAGTCCAGGCTTCCCGATGACTTTCTGATGTAAGAGTGAGGAAATAACTGAGAGCCTCACTGCAGACACTAGAGAGAAAATACACAAAAATTAGTAACTCATATTTCATTCTAAGCTCTACTGCAGAGAGGGAGTTTTGGCTTTGCAACTTATGGCAGTAGAGCCCTGGTGTAGAACAGCATCGTTTCATGAAAGCTACTCTAAGCCTGATTAGTGACAGAAGGTAGTGATTTTGTTCAAACTTAAACCCAAAGTCCTAGTACTTCAGCAATAAATAAGCTCACAAAATGAGATTATGCTGTTTCTGCATATATTTGAAGTGCATCAAGTGCTCTCTGGGAGGTATTAAAATGCATGTGACAAATACTGTGTAGACTTTAAGAACATATCTCATGCTGATGTAACCAGGTAGTTTTCAGCTCTGCTTCCTAGTCTGTGAACCTTAAAGTCTTAGCCTGAAGTGTTACTGTCATGGTTTTAAGCCCTCTCTTATTTCAACACTTGCTTGAAAAACTTTGTAAACAAAAGACAATCAGGTGAACCTCAGTATTCACAGTAACAAATAACCAAAAAGCCAAAAGCCTCTGGGTGCACACAAGGCTGCTGAAGGCCAGTGTCCATTTCTGAAGATGTGAACAAACAGTGTCAATTCCCTAAAATACCTGAAGTTACTGAAAAAAACAGAGTTCAGGTGAAAGTTACTTTCCTTTTTGAAGAGGAACTGTAACAAGCCTTCACCTACCCACATGATACAAAAAAGGGCACAAAACATTTATTCTCTTCTGCAAACCACGTAATGAGAACAAAAAGCAGAGATGGCATCAGTAGCTGGAGGCACAGCACCCTCCACGGCACATAAAAACTCTTAGTGTTAGCTGTGACCTCGACCACACACGGTAGCACAAGTTCACTGCAAACAAAGAAGGTGTATCTCTAAACAAAAAAAGCCCTCTTCCTGGCCATCAGAAATAACATCAACAGGTTCAGCTATGTGGGCCTTACTTTAGCAGCCTTTGCTGGACTTCCTCCCAGGCGCTGGTTCGGCTTTCGTCCATGTACATGCGGAAGAGAATGCGCAGCCCGCAGGCGAGGCTGCTCGTCTCCTGCTTCAGCAGATTCGGCTTTGACTTGCCTTTGAAACCTAGAGAAAGTCCAAGGACCCATTTAGAGTCCCGGTTAGAGAGTTAGAAGAATGACTCGGGTAATTAATGTCTCATGACACGAAGTACAATGGAGCTTTGCTACAAATTAACCTATTTATACATGCCACAGTTGTGTTTGGCACCCGTTTTTATGTAAGCTTCCAATTAGCTGTGAAACCCGGGTTTGTGCCTGCAGCTTCCAGGCATGGGACTCACATGACAGCCAAGAATCAGCCTGGCAGCTGTAACTCAGTGAAACCTTAAATTTTAGGAAACCAGGAAGATACTTGCACCTGCACATAGGAGGTCTCCTCTCCTTAGGAATCCCAGGGTTATTAAGCTAAAGCCTGATATTCAATTTTTGCATTCAGCATCTAAGTAGTTTGGACACTCAAAGCACAGTAGCACCCCGCAACAAAGTCTTTTTTCAAGATGACTGGCTCACCTGCTTTCCAGAGTGCAGTTCTCTGCTCATTGTTTGAATTAAATGCTTTAGCAAATCTGTGAGATTCCAGCAGACAATCCAGAAGTTTGAAAAGCTGCTGTGATGTTAGAAAACGATACATCCCTTGATCTTGTGTATCCACATGGACATCAAAGTCTACTGCATCTCTCTATTAAAAAAAAGGGAAGAAAAAAAGGATTTCAAGTAAAAATTTACAACTGCCTTCAGCAAGCTCCTGTGATAACTCAATCCTACCCTGTTTACATTTGTACTTGCTTTTAAACTTGAAACTGTATTAAAAGTTGTATACACATCCCAGCCACACAAATCCTTCTAAACAGTACATATTATAATCTCCACAGTGCTGTCCTGGCACAGCAAATGCAATTTAATGCAAGTTGTAGAAGATCTCAACAGTCTGATGGAAGTTCTCAAGCACACCTAAAAACTGTAAATTAGCACATGTTTCAGGACTTTATGAAACTTTATCCACTAGACAAAAAGCTTTTGAAAAGAAATATACCCATCAGTTGTACTTACTTGTGCTGCTGCTAGATTCTCTGCATCCTCTTTTTTGCTAGTTGCTGGGAAGAACACAATGTTGTCGATCGTCTGAATGAGTTCCAGCTGTACAACACACTTGATCAAAAGAGCAGCAAATAACTTCTGTTCTGGAAATTCTTTAAAGCATAGAAAAAGAAAACTACTTGTTAACTAGGGAACTGCAATACTTTCCTTTTTTTTGAGCTGTTTTGAGGGTAAGTTGAAGAACAGCTTAACTTCAAGCACATTCATAAAACAAACCTGGAATCCGCCCATCTGAATTACTAAAGCCTGGACTGATGAGCATATTAATAATTGGCACATCCTAAAAAACTATTTCCTGAAGTCAGCTGGGAGATATTGGACAAATATTCAATGTTACCTAAAAATCACCAAAATGAGTGGCTTGGATCTTAGTGCAATAGCAAGAACCTAGTCCTGAGGCTGTCCACAGGCAGGAGGCTTAGGGCAACATGGGTATCACTGCTTGTTTGCCCCTGTGGCAAGTACTAATACCACCAGACATGAGCATTTTAATAACTAACACGTAACTCTGCACAAGAATGTTAAGAGTTTCATATACTCTCTTCAAATCACAGACAGAATACTATAGCTACATTCCATGGCTGTATTTTTAGCTACAGCTTCTGCCGCATTTTGCACTGAAAGATCTTTGCTCCTAAAAAAAATAAATTGCTCATTTACATAGCATTGTAAGGAAAACACTATTTTTAGTATTTTGCTTTGGGTAAAAAACCTGCAAGCTAGCAGTTGCACTCTAGATTTGTAGAACACAGGTCAAAAATGTGGACCCACAGGAGTCCAACAGAATTCTGAAATACTACATTTGGACAAGAACTTACACAGAGTGATTTTCTTCACATCACGTTTCTAAAGTTAGAGCTGGAGCTATGACTACAGATATCAAACATCTGCTAAATACTACTCTTAACAGATATAAAATGCCAAATCACTACAAAGCACGCACTTGCTGTTGGCCTGGTTTTACTTGTTTCTTCACCTACTGTGGCCCCTGTGCTGGGTTGATATGGGCGTCCATCTGAAGATCTGGGCTGAATGGAATCATGAATATCCACTGACTTCTGCGAAATTGTATCCTGAAAGTGAAGCAAAAAAAAAAAACAAACAACTTACAAAAAACTTCAGTGAGCTGTCAATAGTGCTGTGCTCTTCACAGCTTAAGAAACTTGCTGTTTCAACATTGCACTTTTATTCACTTTAGTCATATTTGATACTAACATTCATGAAAGATGCACTAAAAAGACAGATCATTAAGAAAGATTTGAAAAATTAACAAGGAACAAATAATTACACAGAAAATTCAATGTATTTTGCAGATAGGCTTTTGTATTCCATCCAGGCATTTAGTGTGTCAGCCAACAGTTGGTTTGACTTTTACCAGAAGAAGAGTATGAGGTTTGCTGCAAGGTTTCAGTACCAGGAAATACACTATTTACCTGGTCTACAGTGGAAAAACCCCCCTAAGACCTTCTGTGAGAAACTGTTTTCCTTTATAACTGGTGAAAATATGAATACACAGCTCCTAAGTGACAAGTCCAAGCAATACGAAGTATCATCAGACTTTCATCTTTACTTGCTTTACTCCCTTGAGTGTTCTAACTATAAGCTCCTACCAACACATTTGTGGATGACACAGGAATTTACCGTGGTAAAAGAATGGAGGAGAATATATTCATATAATGAAAATACTCTAATTTATTTTTTTTTTTCCAGAGCGCTGCTTCAGCAGACTTCTGCAATGTATTCTGGTTCTCCATGCTCCATCGTGTTATCTTGTGAACTAGAAATTGGTGACTTTGGAAGAGAAATAGTTGAGGTTTTGTTTTATTTTTTAATAAATATCTTCCTTCTTGATAAACTGAATGGAAAATATTAAAGTTAACACTAATACCCATAGTTTTCGTTTCAGAAAGCATTCCTTGAAAGAAGGAAATGTAATTAATAATAAAATATGCTCTCATTAACTGCAAAGCATATATACAGACATATGTATGTGTGTATGTGTGTGTGCCTGTGTGTATACACACACATATACCAGAGACAGGACCCAAGGGAATGGCCTGAAGTTGTGGCAGGGGAGATTTAGGTTGGATATTAGAAAGAGGCTTTTCACCCAGAGTGTGGTTGGGCACTGGAACAGGCTCCCCAGGGAAGTGGTCACAGCACCAACTGGGCCTGACACAGTTCAAGAAGGGTTTGGATGATACTCTCAAGCACATGGTGCGACTCTTGGGGATGGTCCTATGCAGGATGGATGCAATGATCCTTGTGGGTCCCTTTTAACTTGTCATATTGTGTGATTATATATATATATAAAAATATAATGTCCCACTCCAGAGCCCAGCATTTGTATTGGCATTTGTTCCCTAAGTGCCGCCAGAGAATACCTTAATGCCCTGGACTGTGCTGTTAGCAAGATCTAGAACTACACATACAGGTCCTATAAACAATATATCAACTTCTCATACCAGTATAAACCAAGGTTTTTATTTCTATTAACTATAAATATCTATTTTATCTATTTCTATAGATAGCAAACCACTTCACTGTATTTTGAACTACCTACAGAAAGGTAAGACAAAAACGTCTAAAGCCTGCAAAAAATCTATCCTACCAAAAGGAAAGATCTGAAGTATTTCTTATTTAATTCTATTTATTATATAAGTTCTGTTAATTTTGAAGTTGCAAAGTGTCTTTTTATACTGAAGATACAGAAATTTTTGAAAACATTCGTGTTAAAGCTATTTCAAAGAGAAAAGATATTTCAATTTACTCAAGACAAAGACATATAATACATCTGCATGCTACCATGTTTGACACAAATGGACCAAAAATGTAGCCAGTGTTTAGACCAAACGTTTTACACATCAAACCACTACACACAAGTCATACATAATACAGCATCAATGTACAACACCCACATAATGAGAACTGGCCATCACAAACATTCCTACTCTGTTTCAAGTGAACTATGTTACCACTCCATAAAGATAAATGGAGGGAGTCAGTCTCTTTTGGTAGAGCTCGTCTGGGGCCATTACCCTTGATCAACTGTTATCAAATCCTCCACTAAGCTATGAAGAACTTACACAGCAAACTTGGAGTGTTCAACAGACAAACTAATTCTCATCAGTAACAGAGTAGCTACAGGGCTGTCAAGTTGTAGGTAAATTCAGATTTGACATCAGCTTACTTAATCAGTTCTAAGCAATCTCATGGTTATACACATTTTCTATTTTAAACACTAATGTTTTAAGTTCTTATTACTAGGGAAAATTTAAAGGGGGGAAAAGAAAAAAGTCAACCTAACTATTATTCTATCCCCCTTTAGCATTTTCTCATCTTGCCAGTATATCAAAACGAAAGAAAAGTCATGACCCAAACCATGAAACAACTCAAAGCCTAAATACAGTATCAGAGAAACCTATGAGACATAGGACATTACCTAAAACAAACACAAGTAACAACCTATAGCCAAGTGCTGGAAGTCATGTTTGCAGCAAACAAATATGCAGCTCTTTATCAATTAATTCCTTGTTATTTTAAAGCATTAAATAGAACTACAGCTGGAAAAAATAGTTTTTAAGTAAATCAAAACTGAAACATATCTTCAAATCAAGTATATTTTTCACTTGTTCTACATCACAACACAATTGCACCAAGCTGTTGCAAACTTAAAATATTTTTTTATTTCAGCATCTTACCAGTTTTTCTTTTCCATCAGAGGGAGAGCCAGAGCCAAACTCTCCTCCGACTGGTCGCCAAGTCAGCAGCCTTAAAAACATAAAACCAGTACCAAATTTAGTAAGCTTGAAATACAAATAAGAACCAACACTCTAAAAAGTCCACATAACATGGTGGGGTTTTTGTGTTAATGCAATTAATGGAAGCTGAACATAAAAAAGAGTATGATATAGATACTTCCATAAATTAATAAACTAATTTCAGTTCTAAGTACACATATTGTTCTTTCATACCTACTGAAAATATATAAATATTGTGGGTTTTGAACTTCAACTACTTTGGATGGACAACTGGATTATGTGGAGGTGAATTAATTTTTCTCAGAAACACCAGATTTGGCTTAAGGCAATGTTCTAGTGCCCACACTTCCTTAAGCTTTACCTAGAAAAAGGAATTAATCTACCCCAGAACAAATCTGCATGAACATTTGGAGATATTTTGCCCTCTCTGTCTGGGGTATGTTCCAGCATTGTACTTCTACTTTCTCTTAGGACTGACTGCTGTTACAAAGTAACAAGTCACTGACAATACTTCTAATCATTTCCTGCTGATTTCCTATAGAATGCTGCTGTCTTGAAAATTTTCACCTTAAGCACTAAAAACTTCCACATTAATTCTAATTTACTGAGGCTGTCTGTGCCTGTCAAGAACTGAGGGAAACTGCATTAAATAACCTAGGTGGTTCTATCAAATCTACTGCTACAAAGTAACATTAAAGCTATTTGTCATCGTTAGGATTTCAAACTATTTAGTTTCAGTCTGTGTGAGGCAACACATGATGGACATTTGTGTCTGCATATCCTAAAGGAGAGCCTTCCTCACTGTGTGTGTAAAGAATCCTGAATTAATGTATCGCTGATCTCCAGACAACTAAAGACCAGATAACTTGAAAGACAAACTGGAGATAAGGGAAGATAAAACTTGAGGTATGTAATGAGACAACAAATAAAGTTGTCAGAGAATTGAATTAATTCTTAAAAGCTACCAGGACACAAACGGAGTTCTTGGAATAATGAACCATTATGAGCCAGTAGAGGCCAAATCCTCATAATCTGTGCAAGCAACTAATTCTAACTCTAATTCCTTGAGGAAAACAGGGCATTCACAAAGGCTTTCTCAGCAACAGCAAACAAAGACTTGTTGTCATAAAGCTTTGGAAAATTTTGATCAACAAAATTCAGAAACAGAATAGAAATTAAACAAAAAGAAAAATTAAAGAAACTATTAAAATAAGCTAACAAACTATGGGCTGGATAAGCAAACAGTGAGGTGGCCTGAAAACTGGCTGGACAGCCTAGCCAAGAGGATGGTGATGAAGGGCATAAAAATCCAGCTGAAGTCCAGTGGTACATCCCAGGGGCCAATACCAGATCCAATTCTGTTCCATAACGATCGGGGTAATGGGGGAGGAGAGTGGACTCTCAACAAGTTTGCTGATGACACAAGAGTGGGAGGAGTGGCCTGACACATCACAGTCATGCTGCACCCAGACAGACCTCAGCAGGCTGATGGGAACCTTGTGCAGTTCAACAAGGGGAAGTGTAAAGCTCTTCACTTGGGGAGAACAACCCCATGCACCAGGACATACTGGGGACTGCCCCACTGGAAAGCAGCTTGGCAGAGGAGGCCTGGGGATCCCAGTGGACACAAGGTTGGCCATGAGTCAGCAGTGTGCCCTTGCTGCAAAGAAAGCAAATGGTATCCTGGGCCGCACAAGGAGAGGGGGGCGATCTGCCTGGGCTTCCCATTATGAGAGACATGGACCTACTGGAGAGAGCCCAGCAAAAGGCCACAAAAATGATGGAAGGACTGGAGCATCTCTCCCACAAGGAACAGCTGAGAGAGCTGGGAGTGTCCAGGCTGGAGAAGAAAAGGTTCAGAGCATCTCATGAACAGGCATAAATATATGAAAGGAGGGTGCAAAGGGGACAGAGCCAGGCTTTTTCCAGTGATTCACTACCCCAGGAGGCAATGGTACAAACTGAAACACAGAAGGCTCCCATGAACATCAGGAAACACTTTTTCACTGTGAGGGTGACCAAGCACTGGCACAGGTTGCCCAAAAAGGCTGTGGAGCTTCTCTTCTTGGAGATATTCAAAAGTCAGAACATGATCTTGGGAAAACTGCCCTGGGCGAACATGCCTGAGCACAGGGGTTGGATGAGACAACATCCAGAGCCCTTTCCAAGTTTAGCTGTTTTGTGTCATTCTGTATTAGTATCTTCAGCTATCAACACCTCAGTGATTCTGTAGAAGCTTGGCAGCAGTACAGTCTGTGGTTTTCTAGTGAGTGACCCTTGCTGAAATTGGTAGCTGAGTAAATATTCTAGTACTACAATTTCTAAACAAGGATATAATACAATCATGTCTCTTTGCAGGAAAGTAACTTGCCAAGAACCAGCAGGGGCTGATACTGCAGCTAAGAATTCCTGCAGCCAATGCAACAGCTCTTAAATTGAAGAAGTTAGTTACACAATACCTGGAAGATGTTTTATATGAATGCTAAAAAAGAACATATGTAACCTTGCCTGATCAGAGTAATAAGAACCTCTGTCAGAGATACTTTACACTCCAGAGATTCACAGCATCTGACTACTTGAAGACAATTAGCAATTAAAGCACTCATCCATAAAGTTTTCATATATACCACTGTGTGATTTGTCTCTGTCTTCAATTCAACATTAACTAATGTGTTACTTCCAGACATGGTAATGCCTTCTTCTCTAAGTACTGAGGCAGCCTCCACAACAAGCTGGGTATTAAAACTGGGTTGTCAAAGTAATAAAAAAGTTAAGGCTGGGAGGGCAGGAAAAGCTCTGCTGCAAAAGTAAGGCTAATAGAGAGACTAAGAAATACAAATATTGAACGCCAGCCAAACAAAAAAAAAACTAGGTCTCATAAAAAGAGAGGAAAAAACCAGAAGTATCCTCCTAGGAACTCAGAAAGAGAAGGAAAAAAAGATGAGCACAAAGTCTCCAATAAAATTATTAATGAATACCTGCATATTGTTATATTTTTTTCTTATCCCTCTAAAAAGCTTCTGCTTCAATCAAATATGGTCAAAGTGAAAAGACTGTTTTGAGTAGTTTTTTGTCACTCAACAATCTTTAGGAAAAGAGCAGGTCTACTTTCACAGTGGAAAAAGAGATGAACTACATATGCTCAAGGGTTTACTCTCATACAGAATCCAAGTAAGATTTACTTTACCCTGCAAAAGCTGGGAAGCTCCCAGAAATTTAAGAAGGAATAATATAATGAAGTTCTCAAAAGAAGGTACAGAAAGATGGAAAAAAGGAGATGAGAAGACTGGAAATCTATAGAAGGAGTCAGATATTCTCCTAGTAAAAATAACCCACTTGAAAAGCAGAAGTGCCAAAATCAAAGGGAATAATGCACATATTTCAAATCAGATATAACTTAAGGCAACAAGAGTATTCTGAATGTGTCTAAATATTAAGATACCCAAAATGCTGCTCTGGAAAGGTTTCTAATGTTCAACTGTTAGAATAACCAGAAACCTAAGTTGGGATCACATGCTGAAAGCAAAGCAAATATTCTGCTAGTGAGTATTTACTTAAAAATCTTTTCAAGTACGGAACATAGTAAGTTAGGGCTAATTCAACTGGGCTTTCACATCCAGGGATTTGGTTTCAAATTTTATTTTTGACAGTTACCAAAATGCAGAAAACATACTTGTTAGTTCCCAAGTGTTTCACTTTTATTTCAGTATTTTATTTGGATTCAATTAATTCATACCTACTCACATAAAAAAAGTAGGTGAGGTAGTGACAGATTTTATCTGTTAATGAATGAATCTGTTTTTGATTTTATCTATCAATGAAGCTCTCTTACAGTGCTATCTGATACACAGCTCTAAAATTAATGGAAGACTGACATGCAGGAGGTTCCTTTTGCTTCAGTTTTCTTCAGGCCTGAACCAGGTCCCAGAAGCAAATGCTATGTACTAACTGACAAACACAGAACAAGTAATAATATCAGACTTGAAAACAAGTAGTGTTTGGTAGCACAGGGGAAAAAAACCCTCATCTTTAGCATAATGCTGGACATGATTTCTTGTAACTCTGCCCTATGATCTCTATGTATAACATAATCCTCCAAATGGTGCAGCCTTGTTCCAAGAAGCTCCACATCAAGTTATAACATGATGGGAAAGACAGTTACCAAATAAGCAAGATCATTTTCATGAAGAGATTTAAGACTCACAGAAACATACGATGGAAGTTAACCATCAACCACAGAGACTTAAATCTGTAAGATTTGCAGTATTTTAGTATTTTGTGGATGTAAGACCCGATATGTACATAGGTAACAACCAGAGAACTAAGCCATAGCTAAAACTCTTGAGGAAAGTTTAATTTGAAATAGGAAATGCTACCATTAACTGGGAGAATTCACAGCCGGGTGGGGAAAAAACACCTCCAAGCTGGTCTCCTGCCTCACACAAAGGCCCAATGCATGTGCAGATGGGCCACTAGGATGCTCTTTCAGTTTTTACTTCATCTTCTTATCTCCCTTCCCCAAGTGTGTGGGAAAGAAAGCTTTGAAGTTTTACACAACCTGCAGTTATCTTCCTTCATCTGTTTCTGCAAGAACAGCCTGAGGGAAAGACAGAATGTTACGGTTCCCACACTACTTTTCCTAGACTTAAACCTTCCAGGTGCAGAAAGTCTCTTGAGCAAAGAAAATCCTTACACAGCTCACCCTTCCTCCTTGCCCAAAAATTTTCCATTTGCCACTCCTGCTTCCCCACAGTGGGAAAAGCTTCACATGCAATTACAAATAGCAAAGTCTGCCTATCAATAGCATTATTCTGTTGCAAAACAGAAAATAACAAAAAAAAAAACCAAAAAACCCAACCCAACCCAAACAAACAAAATTTCACACAATACTTCTCCAAAAATCCAGCATTTAAAAATTGAATCAAGTTACATTTTGGGGGTGGTTGGTTTTTTTCCACTTATCTCCTATACTGTATTTTAGGTTTTAACAGTTTATAATTTACAATACAAATACAATAGCACCTAATTTATCATTATGCTGCAAGAAAGTCTTTTTCTCTTTAGTCCATACATAACAGCCTTTTGTTCATCCCACCTATGAGATATCTGAGAGTTTGAAATCAGTAAGTCATTTAGTTGAACTATTTTATAAAGTATAAATATTAACAGTTATCTTACGCATGAGGGATTGTAGTTTTGAAAATGTCCAGCATGCAAGTGCAAGTTTTATCCCAGATTTCTAGGGTAAACTTTTCACCATTTAGGATGACAACGTTCTCCAAACAGTTTGTACCAGATCGTGCCAGTTGTTCATTGTCTGTAAAAGACAGTGTATTTGTTTATTCACATTCAACACAGTAAAATGTTAACACTGTTTGAACATAATCTGGTACAGTCCTACCTTGCTGCACACACCAGTACAGCTGTGCAAATATATCATCCAAAAGGACATCACTAAGTACTTCTAAATACTGTGTAAATACATCACATATTGCATAAAGTGCATGGTTGCAAGTAGTTGTCATCCATTCAGCTTTCTAGGAGTGGGGAAAAAAGGAAGAGTTACAATGGATACATGTATTTACTCAATCTGAATAGCTTTCTAGTGACATGCAATTTGTTTCTGTATCTCAAAATCCTCAAAACTTGGAGCACCAACTTCTGCTTTACTAACTAGAAAGTTTTAAAAAACCTACAGAAACATACAAACAATTGCCTTAGTGTGTAATCCTAGCTCAATGATTTAACACCACGTCAAAGCTGTGTCTAAGTATTTTCCAGCTAACAAAAGCTTGGAAAGTGAGACGTGCTTCCATAAACAGCCAGATCAAGCCTCGGAAACAACTGACAATTTTTAATTTTAACATTAATTTTAATTTAATTTTAACTGACAAACTTTTAATATTAATAATTTATACATAATTTACATTTTAAAGCCCATTTCTGCTTAATTCTTTGTCAGAACAGCATCTTGTTCCAGTTTGGCAGGTCAAAACATAGATGGCTGGTCAAAAGGGTCCAGTGAAAGCACAGTGCTGTTTTGGCGGGGGGTGTTCTGCTTGTTTGTGGGTTTGGCTATGGGATTTTTTGGCTTCTGTTTCAGGGTTTCTTTTTTTAGTCATCAAAAAATTTTGAACTAGTAGAACTTATTTCTTCTAATTGCAACTTCACTGCTAATTACAAATCTCTCTCCAGTAAGCATGTTGCATGTCTCAGATTCCAAACATCTCATGTAAAAGCTACAGTTCTTATGAACCCTACATACATTTCATTTTATGCTAGCCCTCTGTCATTCACAGTGTAAATTACTGGGCCTTTTACATGCATGGTTTAAAAAAAAATAGAGAAAAGTGATTGTACCTGCCAACAGAATGCCATTAAAATAAAATAAGGCTACTAGAACTACAGGTCACCCGTGCAAGTTTTGAGGTTTCCCTTGTGTTACTTGATGAATCTATGTTACAAGTTTTCTACTGTAAGTATAGTTCTCATGTAAACTGTATTTTCCCACTTTTTTCACCTCAGTCTGCTGTTCTGGCAGTTTCATGTTGTCAAATATCCTGAAGACAATCCGAAACAAATCTTGCCACCAGTGTTTTTCATAAGTATGGCCGTATGTCTTCATAATTTCAAACATTACTGTTAAGCCCCTGAAATGAAGAAAGAACAACATATACTAAGAGTTACAAAAAGACGACATGCACAAGACCAAATATGTCCAACTGTGGCAGCAATAACAAACTCAAATACTGCTGAGAACATTATACCTTGATCTGATGTGAATCAATCACAATAGTACAAAAAAAATTAAGTAGAAAATCAGCCTGTAAAAACAGCACTTTATAGCCACAGGCAATAGCCAGAGAACTGTGGTAATTTAAATTTAAAATAGGAAAACAGCTTCTTTACCAAGGACCACAAGAAGAAACAAATATTTCCAGGAAGGAACAAGTAGTAACCTTCACCAGGGAGTCCACATACACAGCTCACATATGGATGTGTAAATTTACAGTTGTTTGTACGCAATCTCTCATATTTCACATCTGAGCTGCAACATTTTGTAAGGGAAAAGCCGTATTCAAGGAAAGCAAGGTTTTACATGAGATCAGAGTGCAGCTTTAGCTTTTTCAACTGCTTCTGCAATCCTCAACCAGTTAATGAGAGTCATGGTATAAACCCAGTTTTAAAATTCCCAAAGTAAGTATGATAGTCAAGACAGAACGCAATCACAGCTACTTAACTTTGTTATTTATTATAACACAAAATAAAAATGTCACATGTAGAGAACAGACTGAATTTCTACATTCCAGCATCTGTTTAAAAGGTGTTTGGTGTTTTCACAGTGCTATCACCAAAATTAAATATGTAAGTCATTTTATGATGGTTACATTTAGTAAAAGAGTTGTTTCTATTTAAAAAGTTAAAGTACGCCTTTTAAAATTTGAATTACAAATACTGATTGTTACCTGGTTCTTACATCTAATTTGCATCTATTGATGATGCAGGACAACTCGAAGAGAATTGGGAACCATCCCCGCACCCACACTCTGTCTTCAGGAGCTACATTCATATCATCACTTGTGTATTCCTTGAATGCCTTTAGAAGGAAGCACAGGGTTATAGAGAGCCACAGAAGTTAAGAGTCTTCAAAATAAAACATAATCTGGACTGCAAATAAGTCTCTACTGTACTGTACCCTGATACTTCAGGTGAGTAATAATACTGAGAAGACAGTGTTTTTCAAAGTAATGCTTAGTATCTCATGAAGAATAAACTTAAAAAACCCCATGAGATTATACATTCAAGCACCAGTTTTTGCTTGTAGTTCAGTGTGAATCCCTTGTTGCCATTTTTATCTAGACAGCACTGAAAGTGAGGATCTACCATAGTATTTTGAGGATATCAAGCATTTTTGCTTATGCCATTATGCATTCTTCACTCCATTTCTCAGTAGAGAGCAGATCCTGAGATATGTTGATTTTTAGCAGCTCTCAGGAACAGTAGTCACCAGTTGAACTGAGTGGATATAGATGGGCAAGCGGGAATAAAAGAAGAAAAAAAAAAGCTGATACTTTCAAAGCCTGTGGCATTTTATACTCCTATTGTTTCTGAATAAAGTGCATTTTTCATTAATCCATGAAACTTGAAGGGAAGCCAGTAGTTTAGCACAAGTATTTTTTCTTTATAAAAGCACTGCTGATTAAAGCCCTTCCAACTGAGTTAACAGAGACTTACCTGAGGTCTGTCAGACACGTATTTCGCACAGTGGCGAATGAGGCGGATCGCTTCCATACTGGTATCTGGGAATGCTGCATTGCAGGCAAATTCAGACAAGCACTTCACTGCATCCTGGAAAGAATCTATGGTTGCTGGGAAGTGTTTTTCAAACACGATTGCTGAGAGAAAGTGTGAACAGAAGGAAAAAAAAGTGTCATGCTTTAAAATCTATTAATTCTAATAGGAACTGACTGTAACAGAAGTCATGAGAGACCAGTTCATTGACTGGTGCTGTCAAATGCTTGAGTAGTAAGAAAAACTAAAGAGAAAAACCAGAAGAATGCTCTACCAGAAAAAAAAAAAAACCCACCTAGTGGGCATATAATTTTGACAGTAAGTAAGTGTTTAAAATAAATTAAGGTAGGATCTAGACTAAAGGAGGGAAATTTACCAGTTAAGAAAGACCAGAGCAATAGGCTTACTGTTTAACACTAGTCTGTGTGACCAGAGCTACATGAAGCATGGAGATACATCTACTAATGAACCTCTCCCTCTGCAACACGTTGCCTTGTTTTTAAATAGCTACCTTTGAGGATAAAAAAAACCTTTCATCAATGCTGAAAAAGTTTTAGGAACTTGCAAAGGTTGAGACAGAGTGAAGAGACCCCTTATGGTCCTTAAGGCCTGGGATCTAGATTAGAGTGGGAAGCAAAAGAACATTAAAATCATTGTGGTGCCTTCTAGCTCAGCACTTTTTCTTAAACAGGGCTATATACCAGCACAAGTCAGAACAAGGAAAAAGATAGGCAAACAATGTAATAGTAAAATTACTACACTTTTTTTTTTAATGGGGGGAAAAAACATAAAATTCTTCACTTAAATGAAAATGCACACATTATGTAAAATTATCTAAGGCTTGACTTGTTTTACTACAGAAGGCTATGAGCTTGCATTTTTTTACAGGCATAAAGACAGACAAATAACTATAATCTTAGGGAATGACTTTTTTAAGTATCTTCCCAGAGGACTGGCTGAAAAGTGTAAAATAGTGGTTCTAAGACATGAAGCAGGCTTTACTGTGCAGGCTGTGGAGCCAAGAGACTAACAAAACTTCTCAGGCTCTGGAGCGACACACACTTCCATGGCATCTGAATATTGTACTCACTGACAATGTGTCCTGTAGTCTGGAATGCCAGTTCCACTATACTTTCATCCTGATCTGAGGCTGCCAGATGAAATACTGAAAAAATGTTTTTCCAGCCAGAACGAATGTTACCAGCCTGGGAATTCACCATCTGTGCAATACACCGTACAACCATGTCTCGAATAGTTGGAGACCTAAATTAAGAAAATAAATGTTTTTTTAAACTAAGTTACATAATCAATTAGAATAGTATAATTTCCTAAGTACTGATTTACAAAAGTAATGTGAAACATTAATTGCAAAATTTTATGCATGCAATCCCAGGCACTTCAGTTAATTGTATGTTATTACCTATTTCTCTTCATGATATGTTCAAATGGTCTTAGGAAGTCCTTCTGGAATCGGAAATTAGCAAGTTCTCCTTTTTCCAAGAACTTCATTGACAATTGCCTTAATGAGTCTACTGCAAAAATAGCTACATCTTCATTGGGATTGCAGCCAACCTGAGAATATAGAATAGAAATGCATGGTAAGGCTACATTAGAATTTTTATGGATTCAGCATGAGCTGCCCATACAGCTGATAATGGAGAACTAAGCAGTACCAGAAAATTATCAAAATTAAACAGCAGCAAATTCCACAAACCACATTGTTAACGGAATTCAGTAATCCCATACCAATTCCAGCTATTTTCTACATTAATTAACCTGGCATTTAAAACTTTCTAAAGATAAGCAAGCTGTCTAGAAAGACTTCAATAGCTGTATTAAAAATGCATGTCAGACACTCACCTGATAAAAAGTTCATTTACACTTGAATAGAAAACAGTATCTTATCCCAAGCTTCATAAAACACCCACGAAAATTCTAACACAAAACTAATGGCAGCCAGTTCTAGACTCCAGTCATGATAAATAACAATGTATACTTGTGGTTTTACATTTATTCTATTGTGTACCTCTGCCTTCTCACATGCCTTTCCAGCTTTACAATTTTTGTTGGTTTAAGCCTCGTACAAGGAAGGACAATTAAAACAGTATAATTCAGATAAGCACATGCTTTTCCAACAAATCTCTAAATCAAATTAATTTGTATCAATAACTGGAGTATGAAGTAGAATCATTAACAGTGATAATAATTACCTTATTAAAATGATCTCCAATAACTTCCCAGATCCTAGACCACTGTAACCTTATCCGGCCCATGTTGTAGTAAGAGATCTCTACTATCTTCTGCAGACTGAACATTCGAGGGTGGGTAGCAGAGAGCAGCTCATCCATAGATACAGCACAAAGCCAGCGAACAAAATCCACTGTTAAACGACCACAGATTTTAATGCAATATTTTTCCAAGGCTTATTTTACAGGGGTGGGGTGGGGAAGAGATAAAACCTACCAATAGCATTTCCATCCAACCTCGTAGATCCCGTAAATATTCTGTAAAGGGCAGTTTAAGACATTGTTACAATTCCTTTAAGAAAAGCATCTATTATTAAACATGTATTCAAGTTTGGTTTTGCTTATTTTTTACAATATATATACACCCTTTGATTACTTTTATTTATTAAAAAATAACTATTAATTGTGGAGAAATACTGATGAATACAGTCAGAAGTTTTTATTATCCCTGCCCAAATACAGAAGTCAAACTTCTCTAGAGTGCACAACTGCCATTTGCCACAACAAGTGGATATTTGAAACACTTCCCATTATGAAGTGGGGAGAGACACTGCAAACCTAAGCTTCCAGTTCACTTGATCTGATTTTACTGCAAGGCAAATTTGATCAAACTGGTATTGATCTTGCTGCCTATACCAAACCACAGAAATGTCTGTAAGCCTTCAAAATGATACCTCTTCATCAATTTTGACAATCAGTAAGAAAATAAGTGTTCTGATTTCTTATATGCTGAGCAAGGAAGGTCTATTGACCTTCTATAACCTGACCCGTCTGATCAGTACTTCATGATATAAACAAGGAATGTTCATGATATGTATTATGCCTGGTCAAATCCAGTTAAAATAAATGTAATTCATCGAAGGGAAGACTAGAATGATAATTTTGGTAATTTCAGACAACATCTACATCATCTGGATGAAAGCAGGGAGTCAATAATTACATTTGGTAGAGAAAGGGTCTGTCAGTAATGCCCTCTGTACCAAGGCAAAATGAGATTTGCTATCTGTTACTATATACAGCAAATCAAGATTCACCAGACACTACAGCAGTCTTCATTCTGCAACTCTCCTGCAGTAATTTTTTTATCAGTTAAAAAGCTTCCTGCCTAATCTTAGCTGTTCTTCTTGCAAAAATACCTATGATTCATAAAAAGAAGGGAAAGTGCCACTCCAACACAAAAAAAGTCCTTTAATATGGTATTATTTATGTAGTTTTTCAAATAAATTAATAATGTACGACTTTTAGCACAGGGTATTCAAGTAGCACTTAAAAAGCTTGAGGTCACAACAACAAATTCAATACAATACCTGTCTACAGCAACAACAACACTCTGGGAGCTAGTTTCACCAATGGATTCCTGAATACTTGCTATCTGCTTCCAATCCACGTTTCCACCAACTACAGTGAACAAAAATTGAAAATTGGGTAAGTGATAACACAGAAGGGGTTGGGAAGAAAGAGGAAGAAAAGTTGTGTCACTACCAGTATAATTAAATATATTTTTAATTCACGAAAAAGAGAAGCACATTATTAATTTCCCTTGCATAAGCCAGGCATCTCAGTCCTCATTAACTGGATTCTCTATCAATGTATAAACTAGATCAGTCTGAGAAAACTGTCCACGTTTGGAGCAATTGTATGGACAGATACAAGTGAAAAAAATTAAAAACCACAAGAACCCTCCTTTTTTCTCCATCTTTCAATGAACCTTAGGTAATTTTGCTACTGAAAATACACAACATATGATAGAGAATACCTCACCGAGGGAAATTTTTCACATTTTATCAGCATTGAGTAAATCTATCTTGATAGACTTTATTTTTAATTGTTCATAAAGAAGAGTTTCCACCAAAACTCCATCTTTAAGTTACATCTCAAGTACAGCAAAATTATCACAGTAGTGAGAAAAATCTGTGAATAAAAATAGCATTTATTTATTTTGGAGGCTAGAAACTGTAACCCACATTTGGAAAATCTCATATGAAGAAACTGCTGATGGTGAGTAAAATTCTGAGATTTCTGGTGAGCTCTAAACTTCCCTCAAAGCCATTAAAAAAGAGAGGACTCTTGCAACTATTCTGGGTAATTCCATATCCCCTCTATCTAGGAGTTTTTTCCCCTTAGGCAGCCTAGCAGAAAGATAGGTGAGCACAGAAGACTGAAAGAAAGCCAGAGCTTTGCAGCGACAAAAAGCTGCCCTGTTTCAGATTGCCTCCCAAAAGTCTGCCTCCAAATCTTGCTGTGCTCCAATCCACACTTAGAGATGGCTGGAGATGACTGACTGAGAAATCTCTATAACCTGACCCATCTGAACTCCTTATCCAGGGCATTTATGGACCAACCTTTCGGTACATACCTGCATACACATGTGACCTTATACTGGTATTTCAGCAACTTGTAATACTGTTGGGTTTGAGCAAAACTTGTCTTGTAAGCACACAAGCTGCCAGTATCAATTAGCTTGGAGCTTGGTAATGAGTCAGCTAAGAAACACATCAAATGAGCAGCTGTGTGACGTGAATTTGAAGGGCTGTCTCCAAGAAGTCTGGTAACAATAGCCAACTCAGCCAGTTTATATGAGAATACTTTGTTATTGCAGGGTTATAACCAGTGCTGGAAAACCTGAACAGACAGCAGACTTTTATTCTAACAATTATGAATCTCTTACAATGAAACACAGAGTCACCTATATTATTCTGCTTTATGAAAAACTGATTCCTCAGATTCCCCTTGTCCAAAGAGGATTCCTGGTCACCTATGAAGTACACTTTCGCTACAACCTACTCACAGCAGGAGGTTTTGTCTTCCAACTTTGTGAATGGAAACTGGAATAGAAGAAACCTGATTTTCACAATTATACCTACAAGCCAGACAACATTCCTACCAAAGAGGTAAAGAATAGATGCTTATTCATTTACTTTTCCAACTCACACGCCTGTGATGCTTTGAATGTCCAAGTAAAACAAAAAAAGGGCCACAGCAGGAAGACAATACTCGAGATGAAGACATTCAAGTACAGATGCCTGAAGAACCACACCTGAATCCTTGCTGAAGCAGTAAATGAGCAAAGGAGCTTTTGGGGGTGATTCTGCTGCTTTTCAGCCTTTTTTTTTTAATGTGCATTTTATAAAAATAAATTAACTGCAGCAAGAAGAATGAATGCTGCTGTTTATCCACATCCGAGTTTGCAAGCAGGCTTGAAGGATGGAGTTTCTGTGTCACCCTACAAACCCCATTGACTCTGATTAACTATTTTCCAGTAAAATGTGTTTGTTAATATGGACAGATGCACTATGTGTTCTTCACATAAATTCAGGCTTATAGAAACTTGAAACTCATAGTTCCAAAGGATACTTTGGAGTGACCATAGAAAAATCAAACTATCTGCAAAACACAATTTACAGAAAAAAAGTGAAAAAAACCTAAAACAGTTGAGAAAATGTTCTAACAGCCCGTAAGTGCAGAAACCCCACATATCTGTAAGTTAGGCATTTTCCTATTAGATTGAAGCAATACTATTAAGAAGAAAAGAAAGAAAAAAATGGTTAAGTTTCCATATGTGCACCATAATAAGCATTCCAGAAATTCAATTCAGAGAGAAACACTTTATGCATTTGGGCATAAACTATTTTCCTTAGAAATGTAGATGACAGCACTAAAAAGTCTTTACACCAATACTAGCAAGTATGATTTACAGACACCTGACTACAGGTTTACGTCTTTGAGCTATGAGGACTTAAAGCCTTGAAGGCCAGGCACTTCAGCACAGAGAAACTGCCAGCATTTGGATACAGCAAAGTTGGGATAGGTCACTGGGGAACACTAAACTGCAGGATGTGTATTACAAGGGCAGAAGAAGCTCAGTATATGAGATGTTGGCAGCCTCATTAATTTCCAGGCGTAAGTTTTCCCTTCATCAGCTCTTGGCAAAGTGAGTACACAGACGCAGGCCAAAGGAGAGCAGAAGGGAAAGAAAAATACTGACTGCAGAAGAAGAAAAACTGTCTGAGGAGAACGCAAAGCTGGATGATTAGGACTAGTCTGAGGGTTAAGATCAGGGAAAAGAGGAAAATAATCATTGCTACTCAAAAAAAAAGTTACACAAAAAACTGAGGAAGGACAAAGCTTTTTCTTAGCTGTGGGTGAAGTTCAAAAAGGCAGCAGGTATACTTAGAATCACACCTACTGAAACTTTCTAACAGTCAAATATAGTAATACATATACACTTGGTTGCTTCTAGAGTTTCCTAATAGGCTACACCTGTGTATCTTTAACTGTATTCCCTTTTTGAAAAACTAACAACTCCACAAGAAAAACCCTACTCTTAAAAGATAATTTAAAGAAAGACTGCTATGTATTTCTACAGGGGAGGGTAAGAAACAACATCTCATTTATGGCATAAATTTTGGTGCTCAGGTCAAGTCAGTACCAAAGCAACCAAAATAGGAAAGAAATGGCAACTCAGAATTTAAGCTAAATTAATCTCCCACTTGGTTTGAATTCTGCATATTTTTCATAAAGCTACACAACATATGCTTAACCTACGCATACTAACTTGCTTGTTTGGTAAAATACTTGGCACACCAATGTTGCAATATTATTAAATCTGGTCATACCATCTGTGATACATTCTAACTTGGTCAGCTATATTTTAATAGAAATGACTAATATATAATTTTCTTACATTTCCCACTCTCCCACACTAGTAAAAATACTTAACAGAGCAAACCAAATATTTCAGAAATTGGAATAGATCTATTCAAAGCCTAAGAGTTTTACAAGGACTACTTCATGGTCTTCTGCCTTAACCCCACAGTCAACAAGAATGGAAACAAAGGACAAACTTGAACAGCTGTGAACAAAACCAGTAAAATGAAATACTTCATATCTGATTTACTTACCCAGTCCCAGCCCCACAAATTCATCAGGTGCCTGATCTTTTGTTCCAGTAAAAGAACCTTCCCTGCCACGCACTGTCCCTGAGATGTAGCGAGGTTTTACTCCAGTTCCTATTAGCTGTGCCAGTTCAAGCTGACTGATGCATTTCAGAATCTAATCCAGAGAGTAACAAAGTTGTTTATCAACAAAAAGCAGTTGTAAATAGTAATAAATAAATTTAAAAAAATTATCTTTATAGAAAAAAGAAATCTAAACACTCAAGGTCAGAAAAGTATTCCTGTTCTTCTGTCTAAAATGAATACTAATTTAAACACTACTAGATCATCTCCCACAATTTTGTTTCTCACTTAAGAGATATTTTGCTACTTTAATTGGCTGCATAATGTATGCACAAAAGTATATACTTGGCACTTCCCTAAAAATCACTGTAGTTATGTGCAAACAAGTATACCACTGTTCAAAATCTGTAAACATGCTTTCTTACAGTTCAAGTACAAATGGCTTTTACCTCATGCCAGGAATTTCCTAAGTAGTTTCCATCTGTATGAGCCACCGTGATGAGAGTTTTAATAGTGTCAATATTCTTCTGCTTCATTTCAGTAATACCAGAACTCACTGTAAGTAA
Source organism: Scytalopus superciliaris (assembly GCA_013400415.1). NCBI lineage: Eukaryota > Metazoa > Chordata > Aves > Passeriformes > Rhinocryptidae > Scytalopus > Scytalopus superciliaris. The sequence continues at coordinate 546,920 of VXBX01005998.1, read as the reverse complement.
CGTAAATCTTGCTAGTGCTTGAACATAGGCATCTCTTTCGAGCTACAAATAGGAGGGGAAAAAACAAAAGTCTCCTAAGTGTTTTTTCTGTTTCTTTCCCTTAGTACAGTCTGTGTGATTTCATCAACTATACCATTTACCTTTCTCTTCCTAGAACCGAATTTCCAAAGCATAGTGAAAATATGTCATGTTCTTCTATAATATGCTGTGGGATAAAACTGGGCTCCTATTCATAAACTGTAATGTCTGGCAGCAGAGAACACAGGTTGTTTTTAGATTTCTGGTTTGGTCTTTTAGGGGGGCTTTTTTGGGAAAGTGGATGCTGTTTCAAAATAAACGTGGCTACTTAGCTAAGCTTTAATTTTCTTGTACTACACTCAGACCTACTTTGAAAATGCTGCCTTAGTAGACTCACTCGAGATGTAGAATTCTTTTGCCAACAGAATCTACATAATGTATCTAAAAAGGCATGTTTTGCCAATTCCACAGAACTGCTCAAAATGTATTTGATTTAATCCACATCGTTTGGAATCTTCTGAGGCAAGTGTCATGGTGGGTAAACAGCAAGAGACCATAATCTAGGCAGATGAACCTCTATCTCACAAAAGAAAAAAAGTTTCACATGTAGTTACCCAATTTTTACATTGTTCTATAAACCACAAAGAAAACTCCTCAGATCTATAAGAACCAATTAAAACAGTGAAAAGGGGATTACAGTTGAGCTCACATGTGCTGTTGTGTGAGTGAAATGGTTGTACACCAGCTAAACAAATGAAAATTATGAAATATATTTAACTGCTTGGATATTTAAGGCTGCTTTCAAGTAAAAAAATGACTGAGCACACAAAAAAACCCCAAATAAAAAATATTAAAATAAAGATCCCAGGAAGAATGGCTGTTTCATAGAGAAAATGCAAACACCATTACAGTGGGCAATGACAGAAGGGATGGATTATCACAGAGCCACACAGTGTGTCTACCATGTTCAAACCCAACTACTGCTGCAGGGTATGCTGGCAAAGGCAGAGCAAACCAAGACTACGCACAGCAAAATGGAAGTTTCAAAGCAAGTGTACACAGCAATGAAGCTTTAGAGTCTACAAACTGTGTATCTTCTGTAAAAAGAAAATACTTTCAGTTCTACTTATTCATATTCCCTGTCACCTTTTGTAAGCCATCAAAGTAGGAGAAAAAAACAACTAAACAATGTGACCATCACCCCAAAATTAAAGCCAGATGATATAAGCAGATTAAGTACATCCTTTCAATGTGTATCTTCACTCAGACGTTTAAGACGGACTGTGTTACAGTCTAAGATTAAAAGCATAAATAATTGTAAGCAGGATCTAGAACCGAAGTTTTAGAGGTGAACATGCATAGCTTAAACTATATTGTGTACTTTGAAAACTTTCTTAAACTAAAAGCATACAGCTCCCTCCATTATCTCTCAAGATGCATATACTCATGTTAATTGATTTAGATACCAATCTTAATTTCTGTATGTTTATTCAACGAAGTAGAAAAGTTGCCATCACTGGTTAAGCACATGAGGAAAAACTTGATCACAACAGAAAAGCTCCTTCAGTCAGCTCAGGTACAGATTTGCCAGTCTCCTTCCAACCACCAGAGCTATGTGGCCTCTGAAGTCAGACAACTTGTCATCTAATCAGGACCCTGTGCAATGAAATAGGCCTGCAGCATACTGAAATCATCAACAAACCAGTACAGTTTTTTATATCAACAAAGCAGAATTCCCACAGGAAACAAAGAAGGTATATAGTTTGCATAGAAAATTCAAAAGCAACACTTTTTATTTTCTGAAATCTAAAAATTTGGTTTTAGAACACCTCCAGTACAAGCAAGTTTGGCCCAAGCCAATTGAGGGGTACAACTGGAGCATGGGGATCTTAGAGCAAACGTGTCCTTGCTCTGCCATGCAAGGCAGACAGCTCTTAAGACTAGGAGATAAACTCTGCAGCTGCTGAAACTGGTATGTGTACCAGTTTCACTTTTGCAGATTAGAAACAAAAGTAACAGCAATGCGAATTTTACTGAACAGCTGCAGGCTCCAGGGAAGGCTCTGTTAATCAAATTTTTAAGTTTGTTTAGTTTGGGGGCAGGTGGTGGTGGTGGTGCGAAATTAAGTGGAAAGGCAGAGGAAGGAAATCTTACATGATCTCAAACGGGCTTTTTTCAAGCACATATTTTATAAGAGGTCCAGATGTGACTTCCCCCACTAGCGACAAAAAGTTATCTAATTTGCCAAACACAAGTGCAAGGGGAGAAGGAAGGAAAACATTCACTATCTTATCATACTTCAACATTTTTTACTTAAATAAGTCTTACAGGGTTGTTGATTAGTCTTTTTAAAATTTTAATATGTTTTCAATGTACACAGGAAACAACACAATGTCAAACACGTGAATTTTGCTTGCCTCTCTCCTCAGTTATCCCTACGATGGACTTATGGCAGACCACTATTCCATTTATTAACTAATAATCTGCAATAACAGAATTGTACCTTCGCTACCAAGGATTTTTAAATAGGAAAAAGAAAGCCTAAGAAAGCCCACATTTAATCAGAATTATCCTCTGGAGTCAAGAGAGCCTGGAATTCTTGGCATTGTGCTTAACGCAAGATATATTCATGCAGCGCATCAGGAATGACATTCCCAGTGCCATCACTGTTAAAATGGCATTTGATTATTAAAGTCTTGTATTAGTATAATCTCCCTGAAGTTGAGAACAATACCTCAAATACAGTTCAGAGAGATACTATCTTACCTATGAAACACGATAGAAAGACTTATTTTAGGAAACACCACAACAAAGTTAAACAGCTTTGTAACAAACCTAAAAAGAAAGTATATTTTGACTTAAAAGTAGGCATCTTGCAAGGAAACAAAAATTCAGTACATAGGCATGGAAGAACTTACCACAAAACAACAGGAAAAAAAAGGGTCACTTTATTTAGACTTCCAGTCAAATATCAGATGAAGTAGTAATGGCAGAAGGAGGTAGCCTCTAGGTATTGCAGCAACAAGGACTCTCAGAACCCTGTTAACATTTTGCTGGTAGGTAAATCAAAGTACTGTCTCAATCTTAAGAGTTTTTTACCTGAATGTTGAAAATGCAAGCAATCCGGATTGCACATCGTATACCCTCCAAACAAAGAGAGGCAACTTCGGTGTCATCACAGTCCTGTAGACCCACACTGAATGCAGCTAGAAAAGGTGTCCATGCCAACTGGAACATACGCAAAGTAAGTGTTGTATTAGCAACTTAGTTAAGTTAGTACTTGAAGGGAATGTCATAGTTTCAACATCTTGCTAAAGTATAAATTCCATCCTTAATTCACATAATTACCCTGAAGCTGCCTTTTGTCAAAAAGGAAATAGAATAGACACAAGACATAGAATAGTATGCAGCATGGTTAGAAGAGACATGAGACACAGAATGGGACAGAAATAATGTAGATTGGCACTCCCCTCAGAAGCACTTGTCCTCTCCTTTCAGCAACCAACACACACAACCATCCTTAGATTGTTGGAAAAACCAAACCCTAGAGCTATGTCAGTTAGATGTCTATTGGAGCTTTGGTATTTCCAGGATAATGTTTATCTTTGCACACAGAGAAACAGAGGAAGAGTGAATAGCTATTGCAAAAATCAACACAGCACATGACTGGTTACTTTACAACAAAAAGTCTGTACTTAAATAAGACTAGCTCGTCCACCAGAAGGGAAAAAAAAAAAAAAAGGCAGTGAAAATAGGGCAAGCGTTATTAATTCCATTAAAATTATGGTAAGACAACAATATAAAAGGGGACATGACTCTTGCCTTATCTCTCTGCTCTTAATTTTGTTCCCCTTAATCCCTTCATCTTCTTGTATCTAGGTCACTGCTGGTGTTCCCCATCTCTCTTGCCTCAGGTGGGACTGAAGGTGTAATACACTCAACTAAAGTTACTGCAGGAGAGTCTATAAGGTCCTGTCCTTGTGGTCAAGGCTCCCTCTCCGACAGGCAGAAAAAAACAATCAGAAGATGCAGAGGGAACATGACATATATACATGTGATTATGGAGAGGAAACCCCATGGTACCCGGAAGAGTTTTTGAAATCATTTTGACCTGAAGTCACCCCAGATGAAATATAGAGTCAATGGGCATAGCAAGGTGCACAGATTTCACGCTTAAATTCATAATGAAATGATGCACCACAGAGCTCTGGTTTAATTTAACCTGGCAATTTCAATTACCTCAGAAAAGCATTTAACATTTGCACATACCAAATGGTAATTGAGGGACGGTATTAATGGCATTACATGAATTCCTAGATTCAGGATTTAATTCCCTATTGTATGAGCTATAATGATCCCTTCAAACCCAAACTATTCTATGATTTTTATGTTCAGAAATGTTTCTTCTCTTCCTAATTTTTCATTCCTATTGAAGCAAAAACTATCAAAAAAATCAGAAAAGTGAAATACTTTCTTAAGAACTATCTAATTATCTATATAGTGTGCTTTTTAACTAGATTTATGCAGTTTTTTGTAATACACTGTTTTGTCACTAAAGGTGAAAAACCTCAAAAACAGACAATCAATTTTGGGCTGCTTAGGTGGGTGCATAAAGTTAATTTTTGCACTGTTTTAATAATTTAGCAAATCTTTCTGTAAATACAGTTATAAAGATCAATTTTACATGGCCATCAATAGTGAGGTAACCAGAAATTCATAAAGTTTTGCTGAAATAAAAATCTGAAAGTATAAATAAACGACATGAAATTCAGTATTTAAATTTCACAGTTCTCACTTTTTTGAGAAGACAGCTCTCTGACACATTACACTGTCCTCAGTACTTTAATTAGTTCATGAGCATCCTCAAGTAAGACTTCTAATTCTCAGCACACCTTTACAAAAGACATTAAGGGTGTTAATTTACCCTGATGCTTCATATTCTGCTAATTTGAAAATGGATTTTGCAAATGTACTTTTCCAATACTAAAGGCTAGGAAGTACTAGGGCTGGTATCTTCAGGAAAAATAGACTAAGAATTTTACACATGCCTGCATGCAAATGATTTCATTTCAGTCTTAACGAAGTCAATAAGCGAGGATGTACAGCACACCTCTATCAATTGACATCCTGAAAGTAGATCTTTTAAAAGGACTGCATTTAGTGTTCCTCTGTACAAACAGAGTGCTCTGCTACTTTTATTAATAAGGTGACAACTCACAAGACTGCCTCATGGACAGCAGTCTTACAGATAGATCCTCAGTGTGCCCAGGTGGCCAAGAAAGCCAATGGCATCCTGGCCTGCGTCAGCAACACTGTGGCAGCAGGACCAGGGCAGTGATCACTCCCCTGGACTCGGCACTGGTGAGGCTGAAGCTCGGGCACTGTGTTCAGTTTTGGACCCCTCATGACAAGAAAGACATTGTGGTGTTGGAGCGTGTCCAGAGGAGGGCAATAAGCCTGGTGAAGGAGGCGGGAGTTGGTCTCTTCTCCCAGGTAATGAGTAACAGGACGAGGAAATGACCTCAAGTTACACCAGCAGAGGTTTAGATCGGATATTTGCAAAAATTTCTTCATGGAAAAAGTTGAAAAACGTTGGAACAGGCTGCCCAGGCAAGTGGTGCAGTCACAAGCACTGGAGGTATTTAGAAGACATGTATGCCACTTAGGGGCATGGTTTACGGTGGACTTGGCAGTGCTGGTTTAACAGTTGGACTCAAAGTTCTTAAAGGTCCTTTTCAACCTAAATGATTCTATGATTTTTAAGCCTGAAGCTCGACCTGACCTCACAGCCTCCAGGGAACCATTTATTTATTGTAATGGTAGTGGTCTGAGCCTTTACCTCCCTGGAGCAGTTCACAAAGGGGTCGTGTGAGAGCCACAACTTGCACAAGGGCCACAAATGAGAGCACACAGTAAGGGCACAACAACTCATTTCAGTGGCAGGTAACTGCTATGAGTTAGTTATGCCAGAGACTGTATCCAGGAGCACACTGAGGCATCATACACTACTGAATGACTCTATCTACGACTCTGGATCACTGGTATGGAAAAGGCATTTGGAATGCAGACATATTTGTACCTACACAACAGCAAGCACAGGTGTTTAGAATAATCGTTTAATACAGGTCCAGCTACCTCCCTCTAAACTAGATGAGTCTTAGCTTTTCTAAAATATTAAGTTGCAACAGACAACATCAGATGAAAATTTGTTCTGACAACTGCTCCCCCACAATGCAATTAAGTAACTTCCCTTAGAAGCAGTAGGAACAATGAATTTAAATTAATAATTTCTGACTTTTATAAATCTGATTTTTTACTATACCTGAAATAAAAATCCTATAATTTCAAATTTTTCACCACTCTTTATACTTCTTTCCCCTTAACATACTCATAACTCCTCCATTGTATCAAGATGCTGCTTCTATCAGCACCAAAACTTCTTAAATTCCAAAGTAAATTAAAGTAGATTAGAAGGCTCAAAATACTTTATTTTCTGTAGCAATTTTAATAATTTACAAAATGATCAATATATAGCAGATGCAAATCTCTAGTATTTTCAATAAATTCTGTCAAGTCAGTATTTCATATTTAAGAAACTGTGATATTCTATATATTAAACATGTATCTCACCTTAAACATGGGTCTCACATGCTCCAGGTGTGTTGCACTAGTAAAAGGGGCCTGAACGTGGCTCACTGCCTCCATAAGAGCTTTAGCTGTTTTAGCCATTTGTTCCATTTCCAAGTTATATAGGAGTCTTCTCTGCTTTTCACTAGCAACACCTGTAAACACATTTTTTACTCTCATTTGTGCACCTTCAGCAGTGGTGTCCTTAGGAATGTAATTTTACATTTTTCATTAAGTGCAATACTCAGATGAACGTATTACCTTTACTTTTAGAAATTGCTATACCAGCAAGATACTTCTTTTACAATACAGCTAAAATTTAACTTACAGCAAACTTATGTATGAAATGTAACCTTCACAGAATTTTAAGATTTGCACAACAAAGATTTCTTCTCCATCATCTCAAATGACAGCATAAATATCATATCCCCTAAGCTAAACTCAAGTTGAAGAGACAGTTCATAGTAATCCATCGGCAAAGAAAATAACAACAAAAATAATTGGACATAATTTTCTGTGGGAGAACTACATTAATCACCTTTTCATTTCCATAACAGAACCTCCATCTCATCAAGACAGTGAAACCCAAGCAGCATCTAATAATCAGCTTTTTAAAAATTACAGTAAAACATTATGTTAATTGAATGAATACTGAAAACAAGAAGAATTCTTTTCTCCAGATGCAAATTTCCTGCAAGTAATCTGTTCTTATGGCTAACACAGAACTTAGACGTATACAAATATGTTGGGAAAAAGTCAAGTCTCTCTCAATGTTTTCTGTAGAAAAGCTAAAATAAATAACACCTGCATCTTCATGCTGTGCCAAACACAAAAAGGTTTTCCGGTATTTGAGAGTGGAAAAGATAATTAATTTTATAAGTGCAAAAATGAGTGCACCACAAACCAAATACTGGAAAACTTTTGCAGATGACAGACTGGTTCTTGCAGGAAATCACAATGGTTCCTAGAAATAGAAGACCCACCTTGTGTGTGTTCTGCACTATGCCTATCAGTGACACTCATTTCATAAAGCCCTCAAATTTCCCTGTGTTGCTGTTCAACAGCAAGACCTGCCTTCTCCATTGTCATGGGCACCAGGAATTCAGATGCAAAGGAAAGTGAAAATCAGCAGCTGCATTTAACTCAGATCCAAAGGCAGCATCATGCATTTATGTTAAAAGGAAAAGGATATGAAATTAGAAGCTAGGCCTCATTTTGTGTTAAGTGAGTGGTGTTTGCTTCATTCAACTGTCGTTCTAAAAAGGAGAACTTCATGAAACTGAAGAGCAAAACCATGCAGAAAGTTTAACATCACAACTACTTACTTTGTTTACTAGATTTTGTGGGTATTGTTAATTCTTTTGTTTCTTTCATTGAAATCTTCTTTCCAGCTATTTCATTATAGATGGCAGACAAATATTCTTCAGGGAGATCTTTACTGTCATTGATACCTCTATTCATTTTAATATACTGTTCTTTTGTCATTTTATTCTTCACCTGAAATCCAGAAAGTAACTGTAAATATCAACAAATGAGGCAAGCTCATCACAGTTACAATGTTGTCTATAAAACTGCCCAGCAGAAGAAAAGTTACCATCAAGGACAAACCTGATGATTCAGAAGACATTTTTAAGTATTCAACATATGCAAGACTAGACTGTCAAACCCACAAAATAATACAAGTGCATGAGGACATTTTACCACTCACAAACATGTGGTAGGATCCACAGATCTATTAGATATACATTAAGGAAAAAAACAAAACAAAACCACAAACAAAAAAACCCACAGTGTTTTATCTTGTGATACAGACAAAACTATCTATCTTACAGAAATCTACCTTACAGAAAGACTTAACCAAAATAGCTTTAAAATCTCAAAGCCCATGAAACATAAAACTGCTAACCATAAGCTACCTTACTTCTTACATATTAGTGTTAAATTGGACATGAACTTTTTAGAACTACATTGTCACAAAGTCTGAAAGTTCCGTATCTATGGATTACACAGATATTTATTCCAGCAACATACCTGTGGACTGTGAAGGTCTGTTGTCAGCATGATAATTGAGTAAGCTAAAACATATGCAGTATCTGCACTAGCAAAAAGAGTTTGCCTGCATGCAAAAAGGAGAAAAAGAACAGCAAATTTAATTTATCAGGATTTTTTACTAATTATTCAACTTTCAAAGTTCTGAAGACAAAATACATCTTACCCTTGGTTACATTCTAAATATCTAGCAGCAAATTTCTCCATTAGGCGATCAATTTTTTGAGCTTCTCCTGGAAGACGAAAGCCTTCTAGAAACATGCGCAGAGCTGAAACAAAATCCTTTCCTGAGAAGTCGTGTTGGTCTACATATGCATACATGACTTCTTTGTTAAATTTATCATTGTCTCCCAGGAACTCCCCAACCTGAGTCTAAAACAAAAACAAAAAAGGCAAACTAGTGCATTTACACGTGGAAAAAAAGCCCCAAAACAGAAACAGAGTCAAGTGTCTCTCAGAGAGGCCCATATGCAGTTAACTAAGACATACTCCTGCTTCTCTTCTACTCTCTAAAGTCAAGTATTTTGGGCATATATTCCATCATAAGGCTCTTACAAGCTCATACATATCTGCCTACATTCGTCCTTCTCTGGCTTTACTTACATGCCATTTTTTCATTAGATAACTCCACATGTGCACAATAAAAAGTTAATATTACCAATGATTGTTCTCTGCTACAATGACTTTTGTAGCTAGGAAACTTACTACAGGAATGAAAAGCTTACTAAACCCACCTTTATCCTGTAGGGTGCAGATCTCAAACAGATTCAAGTGATGCTCAAAAACATATAACTAGTACTCAAATACATCCAAGTTGATCATTGTCAATGTAACACAGTACAGTGAAAAACAACAAGCATTCAGACAAAGATGACTGTATATGTAAACTGAGGTTAAAAATTTTGTTTTCATGTTTTATTCTCAGTTTTAATACTGAAATTTGTGACTTTAGCCACAGTTGCAAGCATGGGCACTAATGGGTGTGGATACTAGGCACAATGGTGCAGACTGCTGTTTCACAAAGCTAAGTTGTCCATGACAATATTGACACAGATATTCCCCCACTCCTCAGCCAGATATTGCAGGACCCTTCCAAGTCCAGCAACAGCTGCTAGCTGTAAATAAAATCAAAGAACTAATCCAGATTAAGTAACTTTCCTTTGGTAAACAGAAAAGACTGCTTTTAATGTTGTTGCACCATATTATTTTTTATCCATCTCTGAAGGACACTACTTCCAGCAGTTCCTTACTGGACTAAAGGATATACAATTTACTCAGTTGCTTCTAGCTATACAAGTAACCAAATAGAAAATTTGAGTCAGCTCAAGTAGGTCAGTGTTTTCCTTTACACTTCAATGAACTGCAGGTGCATATAGGTCAGGGTATAGCTCCAATGCATTCCTTGAGCTTACAAATTTTAGGAGAGAGAGAAGTTTCCTTTTCTTCACTGTACAATAACAATGGACACTTTAAAATATATCAAGTGATTTGCAATTAGTATAAACACATCTGCATGAGCAAAACCAATCATCAGGAAAACAGTTTTCTTACTGAATCTAGTCTTTCCTCTTGATGCAAGAACTGAGCAATATCTTCTGGGGTAGTGCCAAGCATTCCTTGTTCTTGCAGGTACTGAATTCCCCTCTTTGGTTTCTTATTGAATCTGTACAATTAAGATCAAGATGGAGTAACAGTTAACCCTTTTACTCATGCACACAGCTGTACCAGCTTAAATAAAAAGATTCAATTATTTCAGATGTGGTCCTGAAAAAATCTATGTATTAATTATTTTTCCTTTATCAAACTGTGCATTAGATAGGAATGAGTTGTTCCTTTCTATGATTATTCCCATCATCATTGCATGATGAGGGTTTTGTTTGTTTCTTTTTGTTGTTGTTCCCCTGTAAACACCTCCTCTTTCTCTTTGCAACGTAACTGCCAGCATGGCACCCAGGCAGCTCCCAGTAAAGACAGCTAAAACTATCATTTACTCTGGCACTTGTGAAGAAAAAAATATTCCACAGAGACAGCAAAGTCTTGGCTTGGAAAGAACAATTATGCTCTGCTGATTTTTATTTTCATCTGTATGAACCAATCAAGAAACCCAGGAGTTGCCTGTAGGAATGGAAATGTACAAAACAAGGAACCAGATAACTGAAAGAAACTGAAACCCTAAAGGACTAGGGTAAGTTTGTTCAGGGTCCCAGAACTACATGACAGAAAACTTACATTTTTGCATAAATTCACCTCACTGAGGAGGTTAAGGTGACAAAGCTGAAATCACACAGAAGATTTACATCAGACTGCGCTAAGAAATTACACTATCTTCCAGTTCTAATTATGACAAGTTAATTAATCAGAAGGAAGCATCAGCTTAAGCACTTTATCATTAATATGTACATTAAAACAGGTCATATTCAACTGATCACGAGTTCAATGTTCTTTTTATCCAAATATGAAAACCTTATTTTTAGACAAGCAGGTCTGGAGAAAAAAGAACAAACATTCAGAGTACTCATCTTCTAGCTGTGAGGAATTAGGTTAACACAAAACACTGTTGACAGGCTCCAAAGCGGACACCATTCAGCACTCTTTCACCAGAGGAAGTGCTGTTACGTCCAGAGTATTTTCCTAACACAAGATGAGTATCTATGAGGAGAAGGAAGAAAAACCCAGGAATCTTCATAGCTCCAAAAGAATCCACCCTCCCAGGGTGATAAAAGGGCACTCACAAGTCAATTCCTTGTTCTATTATTTCCTTTTGTTGCTTTAGGACCTCAAACTGCTCTGGGTTGTCAGTGCCAGACATCTGTGTGCTGTAACTGCCAATTCCTGATGAAGCAGTAGAATCCAAGGAATTTAAGCTTCCATATCTGTTAATTGTCTCAGGGTGTTTGGTTTCATTGCTGTCCTGTTCTGTGGGCTTTTCTTGGCCTATAAATTGGAAAGGGTTACATACATCCAAAATACATACAGTAAAAAAATCCCTAATATCACAGCTTATTTTAAAAATCCTTTATGAAGGCCTTGAAAGGTTACTAGAATTAACTTCAATGATGTATTTATTTTTATAGACATATTCTATTTTTATTTTGATTGGAAAAATAAATAATAATAATAAAAATAAAAAATCACTACAACATAACAAGGAGAATTCTTTCAGTTCATCACATACTGAAATTTAAGCCTTAAATTACAACTATAATTTGTAGGCAATTGGAAAAAATTCAACACCTTAGAAACCTAACTGCATGTTGTATCTTTTATTTTCAAGTCCAATATTACTTTTGACCTGAAGCAAATCACAGTATTCTGAATTTTTGAAGTACGGTGTCTAAAAGAATTTAGGCACATCAAGGAGCTGGTGCTCTCAGTTCACAAAGACAGCCATGCTAACTATCCCTAAAAAGTTACTTCAAAGTTACTAACTTTAAGAACCTAATCTGAAAACTCTGGCATAACCTTAGCAATTCTAACCTCAGGTCAGATGGAAACAGGACTAAAACTAGTAATGATCTAGTTATTTCACTGCTTACAACATTCAACGTTCTATAGATATAATAAGTAAATAATAAGCAAATGAGTAATTTCTTTACTATTAAGTAAAAATGTTTTCCATCCAGCTTGCTTCAGTAGTAATTTAATCATTATGAAATTAGATGCAATTAGGGAGCTTCAAAGCAAGTTCTGAGATATTTTTAAAATTAGAAACACAGAAAAATCACAGGATTTAGTAATTTTCAGTCTAGTAGTGTTCTAGGAATTCATACAATTAGGAAAAGACAACTAAGACAACTTGTTGTAATGATACCAAACCTACCAAGATTTCTAATAAAGAAACAAAATTTATTCTCCCTCTTTTTTTAATGCAAGAGGCCTTACTAATCTGTACAGTAGCAACATCAAGATACTGGAAGAACATACTAAGCTCCTGCAGCACCTTTACTAGAGCCAGAAGAAACATCTTGTGTCTTACCCAGTGTCGTCTGAGAATTGGGATTTACATACTGATCCTTACTCCACTCGACCATGCACTTCAAGATTGATACTAAGCATTCCAACCCTTTTTTTCTCAAACTTAATTCCTAGAAAATAATTCATAAACAATTAATTAGTGGAATGGATTTTAGTTTCAACCTGTCACACCAAGAAACATCAAGCTTCATAAAATTTAGTTTACCTGAACATTGGACATGCCAAGTTCTTGGCTACCCCTTCCTTGAGCAATCTTGGATAAGTCATTAACCAGCCTTTCAAATATGTTTGCTGCATTTAAATCACAATCATAGTTCACATAGATGTCCACTACGCTCTGTGCATCTATGAATAAAATGACATTGTCAACCTTGGAACAAAAACTAGGTAATTCAATGAAAGACAAGTACAGTTTTGTTCTTTAAAATAAAAATGAAAAAAACTAGAACCAAATGGTCCTTAATACCTGCACATATCCTTGTCAGCGTTTGTATAACCATCCACTTATGATCAAATGAGCTAGTAGAAGTTTCCAAGATATACAGGAAAATTTCTTTGAAGAAAACCTAACAAATATTCCAGGAAGAGGGAGAAAAAACCAACTATTACAAACACAGTCACTAACCTTGATGACAAAATGCTGACATAATTCTGAAAGCAGCACTTTAGATGTACTGGAAATAAAGAAAAAAAAAAAAAGGAGGAAAGGGAGAAATACAACTTATGCTTGATACATTCAAATTAGGAATTTGAATTACTTATGTACTTCCACAGTTTTGTCCGGGTGAAAAATCTGGTTTATATTCTGCACACTCAAAACCAAAAGAACTGGGAATGGTGTCAAATCCTGAAGGACAATTTAGCCTAACAAAAAGTCTAAGCTGCTATTAAAGATTCATTTGGGATTTTGAAAGGAGAGGTATTACCTCATCACAAAAAGATTTTCTCTACAAGATGGCACAAACAGCCTTAAGCAAATCTAATGTACTGGACCTCCATTAGAAAGGAAACATCCTGATACAAAAGAATCACGCTATGGTATTAGATTACAGGAAAAAGGGTACTAGTCAGGCACAGCATAAAAATTGCAGTAAGTCTATTAATAAGAAAGCTACTCTTCCCTAAAAGACAGATTAGTTTTCCCTGAAATCACTTTAGTACCGATGTTGTTGTTTGGAACAGAGACTACTTGATCCCCCTCTCAGTTCCTCACCAGATCTATCAGCACTATAGGCTGACTAATTCAGCCAAGCATGCTCAGCAGGACAGGCTTCTTCTCACTTCTTCCCCAAGCAGCAGCAACTGCTGTGACAGCATCTGAACTCAGAGTGTGAACTGCTACACGGCATTACATCACCATCCTACACGGCATTACATCACGGCTCTGCACTTCTGAGAGCTCAGCACTTCACAGTCAGTTGTGGCTCCCAAACCTACCAACATATTTTTTCTAGAATGCTGCTGACAGGCTCGAGCCACTTCTCTTCTCTGATAGCATCAAGCAAACATCCAAATATATAACCACCCTTGTTTATAATACTTGCTATTCCTTTATGGCACAGAATTTTTTACAGAGATTTGAATGCTATTAGCCAGGCTAATTAGCAATTAGCATGGGGCTAATTGCACTTTAAGTCACATGTTTGGGGAAAAACAGCAACACTGACTTCCAGGCAACTTTATTGGTAAGTTACTTCCTCAAGCAAAACATGCTAACAATAGTTACATTTTATTGGCCGAGAGAGAGAAACAACACAATCCCAGCTCCTAGATAGGCAAAGCATCGCTATGAAACCTAAGGAGTTCAACACGTAACAGATCAAAGACTTTCAAATGCCTAAACATACTTAAGAGAATACCAGACTGATTTTAGCCACAATTTTATGTAATCAGAGAAAGACAAAAATTTATTAAATGTCATGCTATGAGCAATCCTTAGTTATATATTTGCTGTTTTCTGGGGGGTTTTTTTGTACTCAAAGACAGTAATGTTAATTTTCTAGATTCCAGAGAGTATATATTTTTTTTCTGGCAGAAAATTAAAAAAAAACCCCAACCAACCAATCAAACAAACAAACAAAAAAAAAAACTAGAAGAGAAATTAACTGGGAGGTCTGTATACTAGGAAGGCACTTCAAATCTCTATGCTTCCAAGACAGAGTTGACTTCTTGCTTCTGGTGTCATCTTCTGACAAGCATATCTTGGAATGCAGAGCTTCTCAAAACTGCACAAATTATTTACATTTCAGATATTTAAAACTGTTATCTATCACTATGTCACTTCTTGCAATTCACATCACAGAGCTGAGACTTTGTTCCTAGTATACTGGAAAAGTAAACCAGAAAAGAGCTAATTATTTATTTGGTCAACAGAGAGCATGAGTTTAAAGATAGCTTATTCAGTTATGAAAGGGTGGTAATGGTAGATATAGCTAAATGACACCCCAACTTCTCTAATATCTAGGACTTGATTTGCTGCAAACATATTCACTGACCCATTCAGAAATACAGTTACAACTAGGGTACAACTCAAACTATCTTAGCTGTCCAAGCTACTATTTTAGCTGAGCATGTAAGTCAAAAGGCCAGGGGAGAGTTGCTTGCAATAGAATTTGAAGCTATTCTTTTAAAGTATGCCAGAAAATTCTTACACAGATGAAGAATGCAGCCTCAATCCCAAAATATATAGATTTTGCATATTATAAATCAGAGCATATGGCTCTCCTTACAGCTCCAAGACACAAACTGAATGTGAAGTTATCTACTTGTCTACCCACATCTTTTGAATAACCTTTAGGATCAGTAACTGAAAGAAGAGGAATTCTTAGCTCACAACCAGGAAAAAGTTTCTGTCCCCCGTACTTTGTACAAGATGGACACTTTGGCAGCATCAAGTTTCTGGCTTTCATATTCACAAGGAAGAAATGTAGCCCTGATACGGGGTGGTGGTCCTAATTCAACATATTTTAGAACCTGCTACAACAGTGTAGGGTATCCTATAGCCTCAGATATGTCTCCGTTTTCTGTTTGGAGTTTGTGAAAGGATGGCAGTGATGGAAACCCATCAAATTTCTGTCAGGGAAGCCGGATTGCAGTGCATTCACGACCCACATGCTGACTTGTAAGCTCTGCGAGCACATAGCAAGTCCAACACTTTCTGGGAAGAAGGCTGTGTGACTGAGGAGCGGCTCAGCCCAGTCTGTCTGATGTGCCAAACACCACACATGCACTACAGTCTTCTTGGGCACAGTCTCTCTTGAAACTCCTCAAAACACGTCATATTTTCAAGGCACATTCAATTGCTGCTATCTAATCTATGCTCAGTGTAATACTGGAAATCCTATTGTTGCTTCCCCCAAAAGGTATCAAAATAATCTGGTAAATGATCAGAACAATCCCTTTCTACACTGCTACTGTCAGAATGATGTTCTTCCTCCAAAGCTGCCATACCAACTTGTACAATGACATCAACAGATGAAGAATTCCTTGAATTCAAGGTCTTTGTAACAGCAACATTATCAACATTTCTCTGCATCTTTTCATGCACTTAAGCTCCACAGGGATGTGGCAATCTGTAGGCTTCAGTATTCACACTGACTCCACAAACATAAAAATACTAAAACAAGCAGTAGGGACACACCGTGCACACTACTGCTTCATATTCACCCAAGAATTAAGATCTTTAACACATGGAACACCACAAGAGGGTATCCGTGTGGTTCACAAGGACAGACTAGTTCTGTACATAGCTGCCCTACAGCACAAAGAGCTGAACTCAAGAACAAACCCTCTACATATGTCTGGCTTTCCCTTATGACTTAGTATATATTGGTTCAGTGACAGAATTCACAATGTCTGCAAGGACTCAGATAAGTCTGCATTCTTAGCAATAAGTTATCTCTACTTATGGCCCAAGGAGTTAAACTGTGCACACCATTAGAGGAAATGAGATTATCTTGTTCAGGACATACATTGACATAGCCCCTGACACAAATATACATAAGGAGAATGGCTACAGTAATCAAATAGCTGGGATTTCCCTAGAAAAAGAAATCTGTTCAAGTGACCTCAAAGAGAATCCACAATGCTTTTCAAGTCATTAATTTTTCTTCCAAAATTCCTTTGCAAAACCACATATTACAGTCTTTTCGTAAGTGTACTCATTTCCCTAATTTGTCCTATGCAATGCAGGGCTACACTTTCTTAATCACATTATTCGATACTGGTTGATTTAGCTTAGCCACAAACCTACTCAATTCTGAGTTTAAGCATCATTCTGCAATAACAATATGCCACAGCCGACAGAAAACTTTAAAATAAGGAAGATCTGGCACGTCTTACACAAAAGCTCTGGGTCAAATTTATCTGAGACTGAACTACAAACAAATAAATATAAACAAATGTTCACTTAACACCCCCCACTCTTTAATTAGAAATTAATGTAACATACCTCGATCTGCATCTTTAGATGAGTCTTAAAGTTTGAGAGGAGGGTAAGAAATATGGAAAGTGAAAGTTCAAAAACTTCTGGAACTGATGAGACTCCATTTTTTGACAGTGCAACACAGAGGTACTGTTTTATAGCATTAATAAACATCTCATTCGTCCTGAAGACTGGTCCTGCATTTTGCAGAATGGACAGAAGCAACTGCAATGAAAGAATCTTTGATCGCAGTTCATGAGATCTAGAATAAAACAACGCAGCATGTCAGCTCAGCCTAAGTCATAAAAAATAAAACATTCCCTTGAAAAGTCAATACACATCACAATGATTTTGCAAGTTGATGAAATGAACTCAAATTTGACACAACCTATTGTAGAAAGGGTCATTAAAAGATATTGATCTTTTTTGTTGAAGTGGTCATTCTTGAACCAAAAAATGGACAAAAATAACTTTTTACAGAAAAGGAAAAATTACCACTGAGCCACTCTCTATTCTGCACCACAGAACAGCAGCAACAGGAGGCAATACTGCTCTTTCAGCCAGAGGATGAAGGGAGCATTCTTCCCTTTTAATGGAGCTCTGGAAAACTCCATCTAAAATATCCAGCCCATCTATCAAACCCTGACTACCAAAAGGTGGAAATTCCTTCTCCTCCTCCTCTATTTTCACCAATATGGAAAGAGACTTGAAGGACTATGAAGACAACAGTTGGTACTGCTTGAACTACTTCCCATCAACACTGAAATCTCTTTTTTCAAATACAGTATTTATCAGGCACTGGTGCCATCCCATTCCAAGATCAGGTAAGATACATAACATGCCTATTTTAAGCATGGCAGTCACAAAGTCAAGCAACTGCAGCATAGTCAAGGGCTCCACAGAAACATCACACTTCTTACAGACTGAAGTAAGCTAGAACTTATGTCAGAACAGTGCTACTATTTATGCTCTAAAACCAAACCAAACCAAAAGCAAACACAACAAAACAGTCAAACCNACCCCCCCACCCCCCCCAAAAAAAAAAAAAAAAAAAAAAAAAGGCACAAAGGAAATCTGCATATGTGGAAACAAAACACAATAAAAAACATTCTGGGTGAAAACATTCCCTCCTCAGACACCTGATGCTCCTTTCCACTTCTGATCATCTCAAAAAAGACTACAGCTCTTCTGAAGGGCAGGTATAGATACAACTGGCTTTCCCAACAGGACAATCTGCAGCTTTCATTAAAAAACCACCCACCAACAGAGGACAGTTACAAAACAAGAGGAACAATGACAGGAAATTTTTCACCCAGTACAGCCCAGATGTGGTAAGGAGTGCTTCAAGTCAACATGTGACACACACACAGTAGCTGAGTATTTGCTGTATATTGCAAAATATAAGCTTAATGAGAAAAAAAAAAATGGAATTCCAGTCTAGCTGAAACAAAAAAGCAAATTAATAACAAGTACGTTACAAATAAATTCAATTATTTCTGTAAAAAAAGTGGGATGGGGAAATCAATCTGAAAACAATTAAAACTCATAAAATGTAATTCCAACAGTAAGCTTTTTTCTGAAGACACTTTTGAGAAGAAAACACAGCCAGTCAAACTGAGTGAGGAACTTGTCCCTCTCAATCCTTCTCAAGGGCTGCAGGTCA
Source organism: Scytalopus superciliaris (assembly GCA_013400415.1). NCBI lineage: Eukaryota > Metazoa > Chordata > Aves > Passeriformes > Rhinocryptidae > Scytalopus > Scytalopus superciliaris. Next base: position 528,165 of record VXBX01005998.1, on the reverse strand, counting down.
AAGTCAATGCCCCCAAACTACTCTCTGTAGGAGCTGTTCAAGAAAGTGCTTAGCTCTGGCACTGCACAGCTGCATGGAACCTGACATAACAATCTCTTTTGATGCAAAAGGCTTGATTTTGCATCACAGGGTATCAAGTGTGCTGACAGCAAATTTCATTCATAAACAAAATATTAAATATTGCCCATTTGCAGCAAGTGTCAGCTCCTAACGGAAATCTTAACATGCCAGCCTTACCAATTATGTATGACATGTAAAGCACAGTTAATTTAAAATTAGTTTAAAGGAAAAAAACCCAGCAAGGAAACCTTCAAGCTATTTCACTCTCATCTTATTTTATTCCAGGGAAAAAGGAAACAAAAGACTTTAACCAGGTTCCCAGGAAGCACAATGCTGATGTCAACTCCCAGCCTTGTGGTTTTAAGCTAAAACTCCATGTCCAGTTACCTAAAGCTTAAAAATATTTTATTACAGACTTCATAAGATTTTCACTGGAAATATAATTTTTAAAGAGGCAGATAAGATTCTTTAAAATGCTGTAGATACCCTATGCCTCCTTTTCCAATTACAGCATGTTTGCATTTGTTCAAAAAGCCATCAATGCATCAGAACCACTGATAAAATTCTAGGCACTTCTCCAAATACAGTATATCGTCAAATGTATTTGCAGTGAATTTCTGTTGCCCTAAATGCCGCTTCCTCCAATTTGTTTTATATGAAGAGCTTCCTCAGTTCTAATATGATGTCAAGGACTCCATAGATTCAGATGAGATGCTCCAAGTGCCTCAGTAGCTCCTACTGCTTTTGCAGAGGGAGTTAATCCATTAAAGTCTTTAATAAATGGATAGCATCAGTCTCAGAGAACTAAACCCACAGATTTTCATGGCATTTCCTGGACAACAATTCTTAAAAACAGTGAGGAAAAAATCTTATGCCTCAGTCTTCGCTCTCTAATATCCTGACTTTCCACAGTGCATTGCTAGATAAAAATTTAAAAATGGTTCTAGACTAAACCTTCAAGCCCTTTCTACTATGTAACATCTTTTCAGCTTATTAAATCCACAGCGCACATCACTGATTAAACTAAACTGTCCTAAAGTTACCTGCTTTAAAAGCTGGACCTTGGAAGAGTAAAGCTGATTTTATTTTGAAGAATACCAGTCCTCTGACTGTCATCTGAACTAATGCTACAGTTTTAAGACCCTAGTAACAAAAAAGCAGGCCTCTTGAAAATGATTATCAATTGCTCCTACTGTGCAAAAAAAATATGAATATGAATTCTATCCAAGATTGGGAAAGCAAACTTTTTTGCCAACACTCGAACTTAATACTGGCCCCCAACTACAGAGGAGAATGTAGTTTTTGCCTTACAACAAACAACTCTCCAAGCCAAACTGAAAACATTCGGTCAGGGCACAAGACTTCCAAAACCAGCCAAATAAAGACTGTTTTCAGACCATTTGTGTTTTGATTAGGTAGGCTGACAAAAGTGTCCAACCTGAACAAAAGAACAAAACACTCTTATGAACTGGCATCAGCTCCAAGTGAGGAGTTTATACTAGGATGAAGTAGAGCTGGGTATGTGCACTGGACACACAATATGTAAGAGGTGAAAGAAACTGTGGGGCACAAACAGGAATGGTTACAAACCTGGAAATTACTTAAAATGCAGAGCAACATGAACCGAGACCAGAAATACTTGAAATATGAACCTTTCTGAAAAGCATTATAAAGAGCAACTAGGAGGTTCTTACAAGAAGCACAGGTGTTGTTAAGAAACCTCTAAAGAAGTATACAAAAGATGCATTAAAACGTAAAAGTACCTTTCCAAGGTTTCTAGGTTGTTTTTACCATACTGTTACTTTCTCAGTGACTGAGAACTTACAAAAATATTTAAATAATTCCTTTTTATTTTCAAACAGTAAAGATTATTATGAAAACTCTTCAGTTCTACTTACTTTGGATCAGGTGGTCCATCTGACAGGGGCTTCATGGAGAGTTTACACAGTGACCTGAATACAAGGAAGGCATCCTTTTGTAAAATGTGGGAAAACTTAGCACCAGGGGTAGGTCCTGAAGAATTTCCAGATTCCTAAAGAAGTTAACATATTTCAGTATTCCATTTTGCATTAGCAGGCTGTGTAGGGAAATCCCCACCTCCTAGCAACAAGAAGTTAATATATTATACAAATATAACCAATTCACTTTATTTATGGTCTCAAGACTAAAACAAAACAAAATATTCTGCAGTCCAGTTAAAACAAACACATTCACTAGTAAAAGCTTCCATCTCAATAAAAATTCAGAATTAATTAAAGACTCTCACAAAATTAGCTAGGTCAAGTTTAAGTAGAGTAATTTGCGGTGAATTGCCTTCAGGCATTTTCAGTAGATAACTAGTTTAAGAAGACCCAAACACTTGACATTTTAATAGAATGTGAGTAGTTATGTATCTCCCATCAGACACATTTGATAAAATTTCTATGGTATGATAAACACCCCTATTACTCAGTTATTTTAACTTCGTATTATTGTTCCATATATAAGCAACATATTTAATGTTAATCTGTGTGTATGACTGTGTGACCATAACTTTTTAACCTTAAAATGTATTATTCCCAAAAGTAATCAGTACATTCTGACAGAAGAAACACTTGGCCAGCTGATAGTGTGCACATGTCTGTATCTGATACAACAGAAGGACTATAATTTCACATCTATTTTGTTAATGAAAATCAAATCCTCTCAGGTATCAAACTATTTATCTGAAATCACTGCAGTAAGGTTATACTATAGGCCTGAAATTTTTATTTATCATTTGAAAAGAGCACACTAAAATTACACAGTCTATATATAATGCATATATATGGAATACTCATTTTGTTATTTTTCAGGAGCACTTCACAAAATAGGAAACTGAGTTCTCTAATCTTGGAACAGTGTATTCCATGGGGCAGCTAAAAATACAGTGGGATAAAAAAAAGACATCACATGTAAAATTTACTTAGAAAAATATCTTTTAAATAGTGCAATAAAGTAGAATAATGCTTAGAATATGACTTCATACTTGAAATGCATCTCAGTAACTTATTGTATGGAATTATATTAAACACTCTGCACAAGTGTTAGGCAACATTTACTTTTTTCATTATTTCCTGATTTGTAACTGCCTGTACCTGAGTATCGTTGGAAGAGACAGATAATCTGTCATCAGGTAAAGACGGTGTATAAGCAACAGAAATTGGAGTCCCTGGAATTCCATTTGCCTGAATGTTTTCACTGTCACTGCCATCTTCTAATGTTACAATTGCGCCATCACCACCTGCACTTTCAGCAGTCCCTTCCACATCTATCAGAAAAGATGGAAAAATTAGTAACGTTACATGAGGTTGAAAATTAAACATTTAAATAGTAAACCAATAATAAGCAAAGTATCACACTGATACTTTGGTAAAGGCAGAATGTGCATGGCATTACAGAATTAAAAAAATTGGAAATACTCTTAATTCCCACTAATAAAAACTATAATAAAAAAAATTACCCGTAACTTTACCACCACTCTATGAAATTTTCAAGAAGTACTGGGAGGGGAAATCACTCACTAATTTGATAAACAATTTCCAACAAATTAAAAAATGTAGCGATACACTGCTACTACAGAGGGAGGCCCATTTCTGAAGAGTGTTTATGTAGAACAGGAAAAAAAACCCCAACCTTTTTTCATTTTAAAAGAACATTAGTGTCCAGTATAAAAGTGCAAATCAGTGAATGAAATTTTGTCCATTTTACTATTAAATAATGCACAGCTAAGGTCAGACAACTGAAACTGCCTTCTGCAGCATGTAATTATTTTAAAATAATGATGCATTTCATTAAATGTTTTAAAGTGTTAAAATAATTCTTAAGGTTGATTCAGACTGCAGGTGCTATTGACTAGACAGACATTAATATAATACCTCCAACTACTATGTTCACCATTTCCTGCACAATACTTTCTACAATTTCTTGTGCCTTCTCTTCACACTCATTGCTTTCACCATCATATGTTCCTCCATCGGCTTTAGAAAGATCTTTATAAAGAAAAAAAAACACAAACAAACGCTAATGATAAAACTCAGAAATTAAGAAGTTATTTTGCTTGCATTTAGTATCTAAAAATTCAATCACAAATCTATAAATAAGAGAGTATACATTTAAAAAAAGCATTTGAATGCTTCTAAAACAGATGTAAAGGTTAATCAATCTACAGGCCCAAGCCAACAAAAGACATAAATTTTGTATCTTCACATGCATTAAACACTGAAAACTTGATAGTTTTAAGATGTTATTCTCTAAAACTTTCACAATGTGACATAGATACAAAGGGGAGCCTTTGCAGCAAATGACTACAACAGAGTGCAGGACTAAAGAACACTCAAGATGAAGTTTAACAGTAGTAACAAGGACAACAGACATTTTGTATTAGTCAACTACTCAAAAATACATGCCTGACTCCAGATTTCGAAGAGAGAAAAAAAAGACAATCCCTAAGCCTTTCTTTATTACAGGCATCTCCCTCCCTCCAAGAAACAGAAATACACACTGATTACTTTCTGCTGCTGTGGCTTGGTCAGCTTCTGTCTGTTCATTTTCAGCACTGGAAACGTCAGATCCATTTTCTGCCTCAATATCTTCCTGAAGGTTCTTGTCCACATCATTTGTGCTGTGGTCAAGCTCCCTCTCATGTTCTTTGGACAGCTGATCAGTCTGTGCTGGAATATGTCTCAACCGAGGTGATTCAGGCTCATGATGGCTTAGTGGAGACTGCTGTAGATGGTGTTGCTGTCTGTGTCTTTCCTTTTCCATCTGTTTGGCTTCCTGAAGCTAAAAAAGCATTGCAAACACACGAGAACTTCTCTATCAAAATACAGTAATAAGCTGTATACATTATTTTATAAACATGACATCTCTACTTTCTCTGTTTACATGGTACCTTCCTAAAGGTGTAACAGTTTAAGAAAATGACTCTTTGTTTAATTATAAGTAGAGTTTTAATATCACAAGATAATCCACTGCAAGGGAAGTGTTTCCAAACTATGCACATTGCAGTTTACTACACCTTCACTATGGAAAAGGGATGACTGCTCCACACATACTGTAACACCAAGAGTTGTCTCCTTGCCCTATAAGGAACTTCAGGGAGAAGATGTGACAATAAACACGGACTGCATGGAAAAACACCAAAGCATATTTTTTTGTTGTCCCGTGATCTGGAATCCCCTGGAAAGGGAAGCATTTCAGTCACTTTTCTAATGTATTAAAACAACACGCATTAAAGTCAAACCAAAGCAGGATGTCCTTTGAGATGATGCTCTAAGAACTGGCTTTCTATCCCTGCAGAGTCTAGTGCTTACCAAAAGCTTTGTAACTTTTTATACTGTTATTTTGGGTACTATGATTTCAGCCCTTTATTCTTTTTTAGTGAAAGCTTTCTATGTTGCATCTTTTGGGGTGCTGCAGAGCCTCAAGAAGATACTACCTTTCAAATTACAGCTCAAACAATTCCTTCTAGCATTAGTTAGATATTATAAATAACTGCCTGAGTGTGCAAAACAAGTAGCACTGCTTGTCAAGACTAAACTTTAGTCTGACAAAAATGAAGACTTCCAATGTAGAACAACAGTAATAATTCTCGTCTAATTAAGTTGCTTAAAAGGACAGTAACTGCACATTATTTCCCAAAGCATTCAGGTGCTGCACAACCCTTGATATGAAGTATAATAAATACAATCTCTCAAAGCTGCAACTGTGATGGCACCATGTACCAACAGGTACATGGTTCTGGAGGGAAAGTAAGAAAGTACTACAAACTTAGGAGTTTGCAGATTTACTTCTAGAAGTAGCCAGGAATTCAACTTGTTCTCAGATTTGGATATCTGGTATCTTGCTTATGTGGGTTTTGGGCGTTATTTCTTTTAGAGTAGAAATTTGGACAATTATTTTGCCTTACTGATCTTTACAATCAGCAGTAGAAGGCACAGGGCATATGCTGAAGTCCCTGCTGATAGTTCACCATAGCAATTTCAGTGACATAAGTAAATGCTAAAACACGTGAATGATTACATGACTGAAGAGGCTTTTTTTTTTTGTTTGGGGAGGGTTGCAATTGAATACATCCATTAAATATAGAGGACCACTATAAGAAGTTTAAAACCTACACACCACTGTCAAAAAACAGTTTAAATTTACTGCAGAGTGCAAAATGCAGAAAGAAAAATATAAGATAGCAGATTCTTTTTTCCCCTCAAAGTACCTAAGTTAGAAAAGCCAAAAATTTTAGTAACAAAACAAACCTCTTAAGTTGGTTTGCTTTCAAGAGCTAGTTTGTAAATAAAGATACTGAGATACTCACTGCTTGATTTTCCATACGTGCAAAAATGACATTCAGCATTTGCGTTAGGGTGGCCTTGGCTGTTGTTTGATTTATAAGATTTTTGCTTGCTAGGTAGATATTGTAACATGTTCTTACAGCCTGTAGCACTGTTCCTTCGTGGATTTCTATGTGTTGAGATGTTACTGCAGTGAGCAAAGCCTAAATAAACAAACATACACACATATATATTTTCCAGTCAAAACCTTTCTTATCAATCAAAAGGTTTGCAAATTAACAAAATTAAAATTGGATTACTTCTAAAATAAATCTAAATACATATCTTGAACTGCAATTTAATTATGTTTTCCCATGCACTCTTGTAGCTATGTCAGACCATCATATATACCAGTTATACTAAGCTGAGAGTGTTTCTAATCAACATATCTAGGAAATACATGTTTCATAGATTGTAACAGCAAGAAGTAACCAATGGAGTCACCCGAAACATAGTTAATACAAGTCATCCTAGAATTTTCTAGACACAAACATGAACAGACTACCTGTTAAAATATGGAAAGCAAGCCAAAGGGTATAAATGTAAACATGATGAACAAAGACTGAATATGAGATTAGGCAGCTATACAGGGCCAACTGCCTTTTACAAAAACTCTTTTTGGGTAGATGCTAGAATGTTGTGTTGCCCTCTCTATAGAAATTTACTTTTTTCTTCCCATTTGAGCTAATATCCTCTTCTCTTTAAAAAAAAAACTTATGCACATAAGCCTCTAAAAGATCATGTAACACAGGAATAAGAAAACACATTATGTGAGGCAGAGGCAGACTTGATTAAAGAGCAAAAATAGAGGCAGACAAAAGCAGAGGACAGGGTATGACAACATCATCAGAGCTGTGTGTTGAAGAGTGGAAAGAAAAGGGAAGAGCTTGGTCCACAACAGTGCACATGTTCATATTGATCACTATACTTCAGTAGAAGGAATCTGGAAACTTTATGCATTAAAAACTTCGACAGATACGATTTAATGGGACATTTAGACTAAGTAAGAAAGAACTAGAAGCATTGGAATGCTCCTCCTTTTGTTTCTAGCTGTGATAAATTTACAAAAATTATTTCAAGTGTTGGGTAATTTACTCATCAAACCACACCTCATGCCTCTTGCTAACACTGTCAGCACTTCTGTACACACAAAGCACCAAGAAGTGAACAAACAGAATCCATTGCTCACTCAAACCCTTTAAAAAAATAAAATCAGTAACTCCTGAAAACAAGCTGAACAAGTACATTCCAGGCATAAACAGCTATCTTCCCCAAAGCACTATTGTCTGGGCCCTATACAGTAAGTATGATTTAGTTAATATTTCTTTCACTCAGCACAAATGATACCACTGACACACACACACACACAGGCACTCTTAATACGCCAGTTTAACAACCACCTGCAGCTTTGCACTTGGAAGATAAGGTCTCTTGCAGCCTAGGACACTAACGAAAAGGTGCAGGGGGATCAAGCCCTCCATCTCTTTTGTTCTAGCTAAGTCATTGATAAAGTTACTTCTTTGTGTCACTTTCTGCCTCCTTGTTACATTCAGGTGATTAAAAAGCTGATATTTCAAAGTCCAATTTTAACTTTCATCTCAGTTCAGTAAAGTCTTATGAGGTTTATTTTCCCCCCAACTTATAATAAAAGGAAGCAGTGCCAGCTAGTAGAAAAAGGATAAGGCTACGGATGGGCTATATGCTCTTTGGTTTTAATTGGCTTAACAGTCTGCATTTCCTCAGTTTTTTCAGTATGCATGTTACAACTACTAAAGCCTTGTTTTTCTCACACCACCTGATAAAGGGGTGTGGAGGCAAAGAAATGCTTTCAACACACAGAGACATACCTCCTTAACATATTAATCCAAATTCACTGAATAACATCTTCTATGAAGACCGAGAAATTAAGCCCTTCCACAGGACATCTCCTCGCAGATATCTAACTACAAGAGAGTTCAACTTGGCTACAGAGCTCTTGACAGTCACTTTTTGTCTTTCTTTCCTTCACAGGCACTAGAGACCAACCTTAATGACTACTATACATGTTTGCAAACTGATAAGCATTTTTAACTTTGATCTCTTGCAAATATCTTTCATCTTCCTTTTAATGTAGAGCCATCTTCAGGCTATTAGTCATGCTTACTTCACATCTCAGTGCCATTTCTCTTCCTCTACTATGACAATCTAGTAGAAATAAAAGAACGAACACAAGACAAGAAGTATTTTACCATTACTTTCTGAACAACATTCTTTCCTCTTGGCAGCTTCCATTTAGGGCTCAATTGGACGACATACCCTAAACCACATCACCTCATTCTGCACCATAAAAAAGTACATCATTAGCACAACAGGCATGAAATCTAACTCCAAGAAGCTGCAGGTTATGATCAGGAGCAAGCAGTAGTACTCCTCTGAAACCCTCTCTGATAAACCCTTCCTTTCTCCTTTTATTACTTTTCTTCTTCTTACTCCCAAGCCTTACTCTGTAACCAAACAGGTACTATGTACAATGCAAGGAAGAAGAGAGAGTAGACAGTGATGAATAGAGGACAATCACCTGAGCAACAGTGCCGAGTTAAGAAGGGCTACACAAAACCTGAAACTGCTACACAACAATGCATGTCCTTAAGACCTGGAACAACACAAGCTCTACCTTCCTTTCAGCCACACACTGTTACTGCTTACTTTGCAACAGGTCTGGGACGTGAAGTCACCTGTGCTATCTTGACAGCAACACATCAGTACAATTAAAAGACAAACTGAAAAAAAATGCCCACAGGTGGTTCTCTGGTGTTTGGGTTTTCATTTCTTTGTTTTAAAAGTGATTTTAGCAGACTCAGAGTATTCAATGCATGCTAGAACAAGGGATGGTGTAGGATAAAACCTGGGAGCAAAGCCCGGATGGAAAAATACCTCTCTGCAGAGGTCAGAAGAGCAAGTTACTCCTTTAGAGTCACAGCATTATGTTGCTCTTTTCCATCATGGTAAAGATTTGCTGTTCAAGGCTTTTCACAGCTGAGTTCCCACTCGTTCTGGTCACACTTAGCTCATTTGTTTTCATCCAGTATATCTTCACTGTGAGTTAAGGAGAAGAATAAAGGAAAAAAAAGATCCTGCTTTACTGTACTCCTCCCCTTTGCTGTTCTTTGGGCAAAAGACACCTTTGGAAAAACATTGTTAGCACTACTTCACGATACTTCAGGTTCTTTCAAAAAAAGCTTTGCCACAAAGTCTGCAAAAATAGCAACACCTGACAAGCTTTCCTTGTCCTATCATCCTGACTCTTAGTTTGTTTCCTTATGCTTTCCTTCCAGTCCTTCACACCTATTGTTCTGAATTTGAGGACGACCCCACTATTCTGTGCTGCAACCTAGTTACTATAAATTGAGCTTATTCATCTTTATAAACAACCATTGGATGGCTTTGGGAAAGGAGAAGAATCTTCAGGATGACTTCCTGAGTTAGAGGTTATAATATCTTTGTGTGACATGTACAGTATTTTTAATTTTAGCCTGAAACATGTCTGCCCAGTGAATTTCCTATTATGTAAAACAAGTATATTAGCACGGGAAGTATCCACTTCATGAGGCAAAACAAACGCAATTTTAAAAGTAAACTAAATTAATAATAATTCTCTGCTAAAAACATCCAGCATCTATGCATATGTCTAGACTTTACAATCCTCTCACACTGAATATGCTGCAATAACACCACAGTTATAGTGAAAGAATATGACTACAAGCAGGAGAACAATTTTCAACTCATGGTCAGTCTTTTCCTTCTCTAAGCCAACTCTGATCATTTTATCTTTGGAAAATTTATGGCACAGTACAGCTGTCATCTGATCAGCATGGGCTTACATTGTCTTAATTTCATAATTCAGTTGCCTGGAAACTCTCGGGTACTTGAGACAGTACATAAAACACAGTAGCCCTAACTCTTCAGTGTTAACTAGCTACTGGAACCACACAATTCTGTTTTCTTTGAGGGGAGCTATATGGTTATCTTCAGTAGTTCTTTTTAAGTTAACTTGAAGTCCCAATATTTACTTATCATGAAATAATGTCTTACTATGGACTGAGTCTTGAAGAAACACAGGACACTGAAGTCCTTAAACCAGAAAAGAACAAACACATCACACAACTTCATAGATAAATTTTTTAATATAACTGACACAAAAAAAAAAAAAAAAAAAACAAAATGCAGAAAAAAAGTTCTCCAAGCAATTCTCTTTGTAAGCAAGTGCTAATCTGATCTGCTTTTTACCATTTCCAAACTATTCAATCACTTATGTTACATATTTACATAGCTTTACAGGATCCAAGTTTACCTAACTTAGTTTACCAACTTTGAAGACCTGTGGAAATGCACTGTAAGGGTATGAAAAATTGAAAAATACAGTGTTTGCTTCCAGCATGCTTTCACAGTCAACACTGTGATTAAAATCAACAGTGTCATATCCTAGATTCTAGGCCAGATTTCAGTGATAATGAAATTATTAATTATCATTAAGACTTAGCATTTGATTAAAACTAGTAATTTTTATCTACTTAACATCAAGTTTAAGAAAAGAAGTCACCCATCTTTCCAAGCATGTGGTCAGTTACCAGCCAGGAAACTAACTGAAGGGCTATGAATTTTGTGAATCAAAGAAAGAGAACTATATTCAAGTTTCTCCTATGGAAGATAACATAAAGAATATAAATTATATAAGAATATAAAGTTCTAGTTAGTTTTATCAGAGGCAATCTTAGTGTTCAAAATGAACTAGAGTCTAATATGGAATTAACCAGGTAAGTATTTTGCAAAACAGAAGTATTTCATATCCAACTCTGAACACATAATCCTCCTCTAAAAAATAAAATTGTAAACTGACAGGACAGCATTTTCAGGTTAAGTAAGGACACTCAGCCATTAACTTAAGCCTCAAAATACAAATATTCAGAAGTAGAATTTCTTGCATCATTGTTTCCATTCTCAAAGCATTCTATAATCCACAGATCCTCCTAATGCCAGCAGGATAAATTAAGTTTTCTACAGTCTTTTAATAGGAAGCAAAAATCACACTACTACATGCTTAAGATGATTAAGTTACTTAGAATTCCACACTACTGAAACATAACAGGACATGGAACCGATAGTAGTTCTTTCTAAGGGTCTTCTCAGTTTGGAATCTGTTTCATACAAATTTTAATACTTTCAAATCTATAAACACTCTCCTTATTGATCAGAATTAGTTAGCTTTTACAGACTTCCTCTTCTGGAATCCAACAATGATTGTTGTCTATTTTCCCTCAGTTTCAAAAAGCAACTTACACAAAGGACATTTGATTCAACTGTCCTTCCTCATGGACACCAGTCAGACTGACAGTTCTAGAAAGACACACGCAGGAGTTGACCTTATGAAGGTCATGTGGAAGACTCTGAAAACGTCACTAAATGACATTCAAGTTTTCAGACTACAGCTATCAAACACACAATTTTCCTCTGCCAAAGATGAGTAAATTAAGCTGTAGAAGTATCTAGATAATAACAAATACTTTTCATACAGCAGACCAAGGTAAAACAAACACAGATGAGGGTAAACAGTTGACAGCATGTCTCACCCTTCTTTCTCATCCTTATTCCTTCTTTACAGATTTTAAAAAAAACCCTCTAATATAATTTTTGTCATAATTTTAGTTCTTCAGGAACAAAAGGGCCAGACAGAGCTGTAAACAGAACTTTAGCTAAGACCTCTGCAAGTGTCAACAGAAGTCTGCACTCCCACATGACAATGCCATAGTAGCCCCAGGAAAGCAAGTCTGTAGGCAAAAAGGTTCAACCAAGGAAGCTGATTTCAAACATGATTTGCATAAACCATTTTCAATTGCATCAGTAATCTCATTGCTTGCTTTTTTCTGCCACAACAATCCCTATCATAACAACTAAGCAAGAAATTTGCATGGCTTCACATCAAAATTACACCAAATTGAGACAAACTACAAGAAAAACGAAGGAAAAGGCAAATTTCCCAGTCTGGGTTATCACAGAGTCTGTAGATGAGGAACAAGGGCACTACAGAGATGAGAACATGCAACCAGACAAAGGAACAGAAAAGTTAAACTGGCTCCCATCAAAACAAGTGGAACACATGCCTCTAAGTTTAGATACCTAAACAAAGACAAATTATACTCCTCAGTGTCAGCTAGATTATTTCCTTGGTAGTCAGCAGAAAGGTATTTTCAGAATGTCTTAAGTGGCTCTGGTGGCTAGGAACTGATTTAACATTACTCCACCACTGGAAAGCCATCTAGCAACTCAGAAACAGCACTGCAGGTAAACTCTTACCCAGCAATGGCTCTTAGATCCTACACTGAGGGCACCATGCTATGTAAGGAACACCCATACCACATGTAGAACCAAGACATTTCAGGGAGGAAGGTGTCCAAGTGATCAAGGTTCTCAGCTTTCACTGTGGTGTAGGTGACGCAGCTGGCCTGTGGGAGTGCTGCTTATGTTGTGGATAACTTCCTGGGAGTACCAGCACAAGAAAGCAGAATATGCAGGTCCCCTCTGCTTTCTGTCTCCTTGATGGAATTAAAATTCTTCAGACAACATACTAATCACTAGAACCACAGAAGAATCTGAAAAGATGTATGATCAGTTCTTCAAATCATACTGAAGAAATGGAGTCCACACTCAGCTCAGAACTGAAGAGTTATGAAACCTACGAGAATACAACTGACTTAGCAGTTTCATTATTCCCCAAAGTAAAGAGTTCTGGTCTTCGGCAGGGTTATTTCTAATTTTCAGGCCTTTTATAGTGTTCAGTGTACTGGACAAACATGGAGACAAAGTCAGAACAGTACTCTCCACTTTCCCAATCATTCTAACTTGGCAATGAGCTAAATCTAAACAGTTAAAAATTAAGGCACTTAACGTACACACTTAATGCATTTTACAACTATTGAAGAATTTACTTTCTCAACTCTTTTCTTGGACAGAAGGAATATCACTCATAGATAAGCCCCTTCAGGCAGGGAAGATGAGAATAAGAAAGCAGTCAGAGAGACAGAGTTACAGTGAGAGGGATATATAGTAGTTTCAGCCACTGAAAGTATAAATCAACAAAAGCTTCCCTTTGTTAAGATGAAAAATGCCTTAAATGCTTGGGCAAAACAACACAACAAATCTAGAAAACAGCAGCATAAACCAACATCTTTAACAACTATTTGCTGGAGAAGTGGAGTGCAAAGAACAAGGAAGATTTGAGATATGAAAAGGAGTAGGAGAACAAATGATATTCTCAGTAAAACAAATAAATACAATCTGCAAGGCCTCAGGATACATATACCAAGAATATGAGGTAACAAACACTCCATTTCTCCTAACTAACTCCAATTGTATTTTCACTAATGCTCACCATCACAGACATTCAAGAACTGCTGTTACAGGAGCAAGGTATGGCATTTCCACTAGGTAGCTAACTTCTAGTACTTGGCATAATAATTTCCTGCAATAAATACCCATAATTAATGGCTCAATCAGAAAACAGATTCCCCAGAAACATTTATTTGTACAAACTCCACATGCAACACTTACATAAGCTATGGAAAGAAATCCTGGGCCTCCTTCAAGCAAAAGACTATGACACAGCAGCACAAAGCTGCCGTGGTAACGCCCAACTGCCAGGTCTAATTGCATTTCATCAACCAGTTCCAAAATGGATTTTAAAATTTGCTGCTTAATTATCATTTGCCCCACAGGAGTGCAGGATGGTTTGATAGTAAATTCCTCACAATTAGAGGAGGCACAATTATAGGCTCCACAGGTCTGCTGTGAATGAAATTTCACCTAGTGGTCTGTGCACAAGACTTGAGGTCACAACCACGAGTTCACCCAAAATGCCGTGGGAGAAATTAGGGAAAGGAGCATAGGAGAGGAAGTTTTCATCTCAAAGAAAAAGGATCAAGAAAATATTTTCAAATCACCATTACATTTACACATTAAACACTTCTGCTTTTGAACTTTGAGGCCATGAACGTCTTCCTGCTGTCACCACGATAAATACATAAGGTAGTAGAGATGTTACCTTTATTATTTGTAGCTGAACCCCTTCGTCTGTTTGAGGGCCTTGAAAACAGCCACATATTGTCTCGATAATTCTATCAATTAATTTTTTGCCTGGAGCTGTACTGTCTGGAACATTCCCTGTCAAGTGCCCATATGCTATAAGTTTCTGGAGAGAAGAAAAAAAACTTACATAAATAAGAGCTTATAAAATTAAGCTGCCTTTTTGTTGTAATAAATAAATTCGCTTGAAAGCTGTAACTCCCACAGAATAATTAAACCAGCACATTTTACCCCATGTCTCATAAAACATTTTTTTACATGTCCTCCAGATTTATTCCACTTTCACTCAGCAAGAGCAATACAAAGTTTGTCAGCAAACTTAACATTAAGGCTTTTGTTCATCAGTTAATGATGTTTTAAAACAAACAGGATTCTAAAAACTAACTCACATCACACAAGTCTTCATATGTAGTCAGCACACAAATGTTTTTAATACCAGATAAACCAGCTGCAAATGCCTTCTATTTAAAACTAGAAGATTAGTTAGTAGCTTAAATGTTTCTTCTGGTTTAAAATGTTCTTTTATCCCTTTAATAGGTCTTCAATACTCAGAAGTGGAATTTATTACAAAATTAGTAAAATCCTCTTCCAAACACTTCAGACACAGGAGTATTTGTAAACCTCTGTAGCCCATCTACTGAAAAAGAGAGTAGCATCATGGTGCAAGAGCTTGCCAGGCACAAGTGTGCCTGTGACTGTAAATTGAGTTCAATGTTGGGCTGCTCAGGAGAAGTGAATGGCAAAATTCCAGGCTGTAGAATTTGTTCTGAAAACATTACAGGAGCCTCAGGAATTTTGGGAGACTAGACATCTCAAATTGAAATATTTTACTACAATCATAAATAAGAAAATGAATTTTCTAAATGCTATACCTGCTGTGTTAGTTCAATACATATTTAAACACACGAGAATAAATAGTTGTACATAATAAAACTGATCCAAATGTAACTGTGGTAATACATATATACACAAATAAACACATATATACACGAATAAACACATATATACACTATATAATAAATAAGGCATATATTCATCTTTTGTGAGAAAGAAATTCTATTTGGATGTGCGTGCAATAAGGTAATACAATAAAAACCCCATGATGTTACTTGTTACATACAACTGCACTTTCCCTCCAAAGCAAAAGAATTTAAAGTTGACAGTTAAAACACATTTTCATACAGACCTGTAAACAATCTAGAGACGTACTGACAATCCTGGGGCACTTGGACTGGCATGCCAATTCAAATGGTAGGAAGTATTTGTCCGCTTCAATGAAGCTTGTCTTTGATTTCACAGGTGGAAGAGTGCTTGAACCAGACTTTGCTTCTCCATGAGGGGGACTAAACAGAGTGACTATATTAGAATGCCGTAAGGGATCACACAAATAGTTCCCACCCCCACAGTGTTTATGAATGAAATAAAATACCAAGAAAATTAACATCAGGAAATCTTCTATGAAGTTAACGTAACAGTAATATGTAAAATATTCTTAACAGCTTTTCATGTCTCCTTTATGCATCAGGCAAATTGACCCATTTGCACACTAAGTGGATATTCAATGGTCCCTGCTGGTGTGAAGGCATAAAGACTTGTTTCCTCAAATAGGAAAAGACTCCCCTTACTTGACTGGTGAAAGCAGATGGAAGAAAGGAAATCTATTCAGTAGTTTACATACCAAATGATAATCTAGAAAAGTCGAGTTTGTTACTACTAGAATAAATAAAAATACAACTTGCCGAAACTTTACATGACCCTGAAAGTTAATAACTACTCAACTACTCTATTATGATACAAGTTTGGTTCAGTACTTTAGAGAAAGTACATCTCTTCTGGAGATTAAATTGTATCTGAACTTCAATTCTGAACATGCTCAGGGGACAAGCAAATCAACAAATGAACAAAACATAACAGAAAACCCAAAACCTTTACCCTATCTCTGCTTCAGGTGACAGCACAGAATTTAAGAGCTCAGTGGTTACCAACATATCTCACTTGGGGAAAGTATCTGAAATTATTAACAGTACAAAAGCAAGAAAATCATGAGCTGTTGAAGTTCTGTTGCTTACAGTACCTTTAAAAAGGTCATGCTCATTAATACTTATGAAAAAAGGATCATCAAGAATGGGCCATTTTTCACTAATTTGTGTACATCAATGCAGTGTGCCCTTGGCTCGAAGCAAGATGTTCAGATTTTATTTCTCAGAAAGCTCATCACCTTTATATAAAACATTCTTGACCTTTTTTGCGCATGCATAGGTATCTTTACATTAAAGGTAAACTATACCATTTTACACAGACTTCATAAGTGGAATTAAAAAAAAAAAAGCTCATAATATCATAATCTGTAATGAAGGATTATAAAATTCTTGCAGCAATTCAAAAAGATCTTTCTAGAACAATTATGTTCAAACACAGGTCCTATGCATGTTGCAAATTGAATCAGATGCTTCAAGGAATGCATTCAATTTCATGCTCCTGAAGTGGAAGAACTGCTAAGAGTTTATTATAAATCCAAAGAGTGACTGCATTTCCATGCATCATGGAATGAGCCTTAAATGACTCAATATACATTAGTCTCAGCTTTTCAAAGAGCAAATTGGATTGTCCTTGAAATGTTTGGTACCACATTCAAACAGACCTACTTGCTTATGTCGCTTAAAAAGTTTACCTAAATTCTGAGTTTTAACAGTGAATAATTAGTGTTAAGATGCTACTGTCTACTAAATAACATTTCTTTTGAAAGTTTAATTTATCCCTACATATTTTTTTCCTGAAGAAAAGCAGAAGTTTGTTTTTCTGTTGGATGCACAACTTTACTTATTGCCCTGTATTGTTGTGCTGGAAGCAAAGTTCTTTTGAAAAAAAACCCAATCAGATAAGTTGCAGAGGAAGTACAAGACTGCTCTATGTTCTTAAACTTCTCTGAAAATCCTATAAAAGCTTTTCTCTGAGGAATGAAGGGGTGGTTATCTCTTGCTTATGTCTTATGACAAGACTGTTCCTCATCTAGTGATTATGTCTATTGAAACCATTAAGTTTAAAAGAGCACTCCAGAAATAAACCCAGAATAGTTCAAAACAAGGAGCAGGCCATGATGAGATTCTGAAAATGGAGAACCCATGCCAGAGCAAGCTACTGCATAAGCCTGAAGCCTCTCTTAATTGAAAGCTATTTTAAAATGGGTAAAGTATTAAGCATGAAAAATGATGCACATTTGCCTCTGGAAAAGCAACTCATTAAACTCATCACATTGCTGCCAATGAAAGGGAAGGAGATAACAGGGAGGGGAGAAGAGAAACTCAAAAGGATTTTTCTTCTAAATATCAGTGAATTGCTTCTGTTGGTTTGTTGGTTTTTTTGTGGTTTGCTTTTTTCCCAGCAGTCTGTAAAACCAGAAACTATCCCCAAAACTTTCTTCCAATATGGCATCTACCAAGCATGAGAAGTATGAAATATGCTGGATCTTTACCTATCAGCAATAGAAAAAGGCTAAGGTATGTATCAAACAATGGATTTTGAAAACCATTTTGGCAGCATTTGCTGTGTACCAGTTACATAAATCAGTTTGCACTTTTCTATTCCATTCTCCTCCACTCCCCTCCCAAATATCATCTCTGTTTAAAAAACAAACAACAGAAGAAGCTGTTTTCCATGTAAAATATATGGAAGGTGGAAATGATTCATTTTTCAATGCATTCCAGGTTAACTGTGAGATTAGTTACCTTGAACAGGGACTGGAAAACTTAACACGTCGTTAGAAGTCCCTTGTTAGGGTATTCAAATTTCAATTACAGAAATAAGAAGCTGAAAGTAATCTGATAAACTAAGAAGTTTATATATTCTAAGGCCTAGAATAACAGTATTTTCTATTGCATCTAAAAAAATCTGACTCCACAGTAAGAATAGGGAAGCCCATTCACAATATCCAAGTCCAGGAATGCCTTCATAGCAGCAAAAGGCTACTGTCAAAATACAGACAGCACTAGAGAAATCAAAATTTAGTCTGAAAATCTACACAGGCAGGTAAGACATACACATTCTACCCCCCAAAAAATCACAACTTCATACATTAATAGGACAGAAACTAAGCACCCAAAGCTCAGAAATGGCTGAGTCATACTTGTATAAAAAATTAAAATTCAGCACTCTCATTAGTTTTACCATGGTGTTTAACTACAGGATTAGATATTACATTTATTTATTCAGTGCCCAGAACAAATATATCTCACTGAATATTTAACATTAAGCATTTTTTTTTCTTATCATGCTTCACAATGTGCATTTCTACTCCAAGAAAAACTTATTATAAATCCACATTATTACTTTTTGTTTGAGACAGTCTTGTGGTGCCAGATGCAACATTTTCCAAACACTACACAAATCTTACATTTATTTTTACAATCCTACTATGAGCTAGTGATACTGACTTTATTTTGCTGGTGAAAAGCAGAGCACAGTCTCAGTCAGATGCACCCACTAAGTTTTACGTGTCCAATTTCATAAGCTGCAAGACTAAATTTTTCAGCGTATTTGATATTAAGTTTTCCTTTACATCTTCTGAAATGAAGTTGCCACTAGCTTTCCTTCCAGCTAGAAGTGCTTACATTTTCCAAATCAAAACTTGTAGATCTCAGCTCAAACACCCAGGGGATGAAGCAGAAATCATTAGCAGTCAGTTTTGACAGCTGTGGTTTAAATGATTTGCCCAAACCAGAAATTTAGTTCCAGGGCAGAACGCAGATCCCCAGGCAGCATTCATCTGCTTAAGTCACAAGAACACTTTCATCATCAGTTTCACACACTGATCCGATTCTTTCAACAAGTGCTATAAACAGCCCTCACCACACAGCCCTGACTCACGGTTAGTAATGTACATTGGATGAGGAAGAAGATCCTGTGGAACACGTAAATACTAATAATGAATCCCACAGTTTACCAATACTTAAAAATTTACTTGTTGATACCAGACGAGTGCTGAATGTCAAATTTTGGTTCTACCATCACACATCTACACCTACTCCCTAGCAAGGTCCTTTCCAGACCCTGTCTTTTCAAATGGCATTGGTTTTCTCTGCTCATTCCCACTTCCTCACCCCAATCTCCTCCCCCTTGCTTGCTCACTGTTCAAGTCCTTTATCTGCATTCCAGCCTTTGTCCCCCTTCTCTGAACCCACTTCAAGGTTCCTCCACCAATACACAGAAAGAAATTTCTGTGCCACCCTCAAAGACCTTTTCCCACCTTGATCTCCATTTCCTTCATTCCCTGGCCAGACAGTACCAGCCTACTCCCTCTAGGCCATCCTGTGCTGCTACTTGCAAGCCCTGTGCCTTGCACGGGAACAGCCACATAGTCATATCAGCAGCACTATCTGCACATCGCCAGATACCACCAACCATCCAAAGCATGTAGAAAATGCTTTTCAGAGAGAGCCTGTACTCCCAGTGCAGAATAAGTATGGTACACATTTACAACATGTTAAAAGCACTATCACTTAATATGATGAACTATCACATACCTTTGTTTTTCTGTTTCAGCCTTTATTTCCTCTGTAAAATGAAACAAAGGCATAGTTATAGAAATGGTATCATAAAATGTCTGGAAAGCAAAACTATTTAGGCAAACATGTGAAACCAGGATTAGTATAAAACAGAAAATACTTGTTTACAAGCTGTTTCTTAAGTACTACTCTTCACCTGGATTGATTGAAAGCTGTATAAAAATTACTTTACAAATCTATATTCAAAAATGAATGTTTAAATTTGCATCTACTCATGACAGCTAAACACCATATCCCTGGAATGTTTCTGCCAAGACACTGGCAAGCTCTTTTCACATACACAGAAATAACAAGGAAAATGAAAATATTATTAGAATTATTCATTTATCCATAAACAACATAGATACTGCTTCTTAAATGAGGACTATACATGCAATTAAAAAAGCACAGGCTATACAGGAAAAAAAACCCAAAACAAACAACTCACCATTGCTGGATCTTATATAAAATTTTAATGACCAATTATCATCTTTGGTTTTAAACAGTGTTAGGATACCACACTAATGACTAAAGGGGAGGAAAATAAGTCTGTAGCACCTCTATTTAATCTTATTTTAAAATACATTAAAATAGAAGGACTAATACTTTAATGATTTTGAAAAACACATTAAGTAATTCTTTTACAATAAATTTTCAAGATAATTTTAAATTATTGAAACTGATTTTAGGAAACATCTTCAACTTCAAGAGTAGTCTTGTCTGTATTCTCTAGTCATTTCACATGCTTAAATCATAGGGAATTCCATAAACCCTAGGTTTTCCAATGTTGTAGGAATACATTCTTGAAATATGTTATATACAGGATCAAGAATGCACATATATGTATGTCTGTATGTGTGTTATAAGAAATAGTCGCAGGAAATCTGTTCTAATACCAAGTCCTGCTCAAACATGTAAAACCATAATCAACTAAACCCAACCCAACCCCTGGATTTTTGTATATAAGCTTTAAACTACTGGCATGGACTGATTCTGACAAAACCCCCAGCAATTTAGTATTTATAACTAAGCTCCCATGCCAAAAAAGCACACTTCACCTCTCTGTCCTTAATTTACTATTGCACACAGTCACAAATGATTCATTTACCTAACACAGGTTCTCAAGTTTGGTACTTTATCACAAATCACTACTAGCAAATATGTTTACTCAAAGACTTGCCCACCATCCAGAAACGTGAACAAAAGGAATATACATCAACCTAAAATCTGTATCTTATTTCTGATGTGACTGATGTTCATGTTTCCCTCCAGTAAGTCCCTGGTTAGCATGTCAGTAGCTCATCCCAGAAACAGTTAGTTCAGAGGTTGTTGAAATCTGTGTTATCCACGACTGTTCAAACCATGAAAGCAAGTCCAGACATTCAGTAATCCCCAGTAAGTGACAATAATAACAATAACACTTATGGTCAGCAATGTTTCAAGAAAGTATGCCTTCCTCCCCAGTTATGACATTCAATCCACGTAGTTGCTTAAAGGCAAATTTCTGACCAACAGAAAGGAGAACAAACTCTCCTCCTCCTTTCCAGCACCTCCATACCTTCCATTACTTCCCACCTTAGCATTCACACCGAAGAACTCTGCTCCCTGAGATGCTCTGAAGTCTGTCCAACAAACAACATTACCAACCAACAGAGAAAAGGGAATGGCTTCCAAGTTTAAAGTTTCCAACTAAACCCACAAAACTGAGCAGAAGGAAAACACTTATTTAAGTGTCAATCTAATTAAATGTGAATTTCAAGCAGCATTACCTAAGCCTATTAATGTGAAAGTACAGATTTTATAATCTTTGTTACATAAAAAGAAAGGCTCTTAAAGTGGTCAACATCAATTATTTTTAGAAGACCAAAATATTTTGAATGATCTGATATGATACTATTACTATGAATGAGGTAGACAGCAGACTTGAACTTTACTTTTACCCTTGAGAATAGAGAAAACCTCATTTCCTTCACTGTCTGATTGATCCCTCTGCTCTCCACATCAAAACATAAGTTAATCACAGTACAATTTCATGGTCATGTACAACCACATGCAGTAGGAAGCATAAAAAAAATCAGTAAGTATTATCAGCATAAAACCAGATTATAATAAAGGTAACTAACAATTCTCATCCTAGATAAATATCTGTTAAAGACAAATGAAACAGAACTGACTAATACATTCTTTTAAATGGGGAAAAGTAATCCCTGCAAAACTAAAATTTATCTAGATTAGGAAGATTAAGTCAGCTTGAAAACAGGCTACTTCCTTGCTTTGCTCTCCCTCTCTCCAAGCACACAACCAAAACCACAACAGAGAGGATCCAAGAGCTAGAAAAGCTTATCTCAACATCACCATTCATTTTTGGAAGGAAGAGAGAAAAAGGATGTAAGATGCTGAAATGGGGGAGGGAAGAAGACTGTAGAGAAGGACTACAGATTTTGGAGTCTTCCTCTACATTATCGGTGATGTAAACACAGAATTATTACAGAAAACAGTTCAGATTATTCTATGGCACTGAAAGGATTATGTATCCTAAAATGGAACTAATTGTACTAATGTTTAGTATTTTCAAATAAAGTGCAGCAGAAATGACGAAATAAATCCCTCCTGAACTCTCACACTCACACACAGTTCCAGAAGGTCACCTCTTTAGAGAGCTCTATCACAGAATTAATGGAAATTTCTGTGGCTTTCGCACACAGAAGCTGGAGCTCGTCAAAGAGATGCATTATTTTGCAGTTTGACAATGTTTCACCATGCACGTAAAATAAGTCATGCACATTAGTTTCAACTTAATTTTCCATTTCATCTACACTTCTACAGACCATCATAATTTCAAATAAATCTCTGAAAACATATATGACATTTGTTGTTGGTTTTGGCTGGATTAGAGCTAATTTTTTTCACAGTAGGTTGTATGGTGCTGTGTTTTGGATTTGTGCTGGAAATGCTGTTGATAACTCAGGGACGTTTTGGTTACTGCTGAGCAGTGCCTACAGAGAGTCAAGGGCTACTTCAGCTTCTCATGCCCCATCCCACTGGTGAGCAGGCTGGGAGTACACAAGGAGCTGGGAGTGGATACAGTCAGGACAACTGACTCCAACTGACCACAGGGATATTCCATTCCATATGGTGTCATGCTCAGCAACAAAAAACTGGGGCAGGGTGTGAGTACAGTTTGCCTGTTGCTGCTTGGGCACTAGCTGGGCACTGGTCACCTGGTGGGGGATTTTTTTTTTTCATCAATCATGTTTCTTGGGTTTGATTTTCTTTGTTGTAATTTCTCCCTCCTTCCCCTCCTTTTTT
>VXBX01005998.1:481919-504744 GCA_013400415.1 Scytalopus superciliaris | reverse complement strand
TTTTTTTTTTTTTTGTGCTTGTTCACTTGTCTTTATCTCAACCCACATTTTTTCACTTTTACCCTTTCAGTGCTCTCTCTGATACAAGCCAGCAGGAGGCTCCATGGGGCTTAGAGGTAAACCACCACAACAGGTACCTGTAATTCCATTCTCACTTTTCCAGTTTTCATTTGCTATTTCAGCATGTAATTCGAACATTATTCCTTACCCTCTTCAGACTGTTCATAGTTTTTGTATAAAAAGCCCCAAAACTAGTCTCCAATTTTCTCCTTCCCCCTTTAACACTTTATACCTAGCCTATCTCATTTGCAACTATAAAGTTAACAAATCTCTCTGTAATGACAGTGGTAAGACTTTATTTGCAACGAGAAAATGGCCTAAGTAGGTCAAGCAGGCACTATGGGCAATGCTGGTCTACAACACTGAACAAACTCCAACTTCTAACCAATTCACTCTTTACCCCATAATCAAATACAAGGCCTGATTTAAAACTTAACTACACTAAAGGGTATCTCTAATTTCCATTTGAAATTTGTTTATGACTGAATTATTCCTTTGGTTCCTATACCAACACCCCTCTACATCTGAAACAGACCCTGTCCTCTAGGTTATCTTCAGGTACTATTTCTTCTGATTACCTAAATAAGCTGTCATACCACACAAAGTATAAATATTCTACTGTTATACTTTGGCAGAAGCCAAGGATAAAATTCTCATCAAGCAAGGGATAACTAAATTGTTACCTTTAGGAATGCTACACAGATTCTACAATATCAACATCAAATTGTACATTAGATTACAGAAAAAAGAATTCTTACAGAACATGTGATTGGGAAAAATGCGAACTATTTACCATCAAATGGAAAAATATTTTACAAAATCATCACAAAATATGATGCTAGGGAAACCCCCACACTTAAAAGCATTTAATACATACCTCTCATTATATTTTTCCATTCTTGCATCAGAATTGTATTCAAAAATGAAGAGCACATTCCATTCCCTCAATACTGTATTCTAAACAACTGACCTTGCCTGCCAGAAAAGCGCATATCTAAGTACCAATTCTACAAGGATCTGCACATCTAATGCCTATATAACATCAGAATAGAAGTTTATTTACCAAACCAAAAGTAAATCGTTTGGGATGTTAGATATCCTACATTCTCACTGGAAAAAAGAATTACCTCATAAAAATTCATCCCAAATATATACGTGTGCTCCTCTGCTCACCAGGGCAGAGGTAGAAGATACTCTTCCACTTAGTATTGAAAAAAATATTTGTGTTTTCCAACTCTTCTTAATGCCAAAAATGTATGCAGTTGGCTAAAAAATCACAACTAACAACTAAAAATAAAAGAAAAAACCCCTAAACTAAACAAAAGGCATAAAATATATAATGAATTCAAGAAAGTAAGCACTGGCATTTTAAAGAATTTTAACCACCTGGTAATCAGAAGGCAGAACCAGCCAAAGCAGCACAGACTGAAATACTTCAAGGAAGCCAATGAAGGTTTGGAGCCCACATGACTTACACCATAGAAGACTACTGTGAGAATGAACCAATTTGAATTCAATTCTTTCAAGTCAAAGCAGGTGGATGAGATCCAAGAACCATGCAGTGAAGAGGAATTTAAATTATATCGTTATCTATATTAAAAAAAAAAAAAGTGAAATTCTATTATAACATTAAAGGCTTTACTTAAATTGACTTTGCTTGTATTCTTACATCCAAGTATACTAGAGACTGTCTCCAATATCATACAAAATATTGTGGCAACCAATGGATTAAACCCCCCCAAATTTTTCATCATTAACAATACTGACACTGTCCTTCCCCATGTCAAAGTATCTGGAAAACCTCAAAGATGTAGCAGTCTAAAGGTACTTGTGTTTGCTGTACTGCAAGTTCTATGAAACTAAAAATGCAGTACTTATTTAAAGAGAACTTTAATTAACTACATTCCCAACTAAGTAATAAGGTTAATACACATATGGTACCAATTTACCAAATTGGAATTCACAGTAGTAAAGCCATATAAACTTGATGAGAAAAAACGAAGTCCCCAGAACAATTTCTCCCTCAATGAGATAAAATTCCAAGCAGATCACGCTGAGTAAGTTCTCCCCCAAATGGGTTTAGAATATATTTCTAAATAAATACCTGATAGTTATTTCTTTTCTGGATATCTGCTAGTTTCAAGTAGTGTCAAAAAGTCTCTTGCCTCTTCAGCTAAAGTAGGGAAGCATGAATATCCAAAAGCCACTAACTCGAGAAAAAAACTAAAATAATTATGTCTAAGGAGACCAAACAACGGAACTGGAGAAGCATACAGCCATTTTTAACTCAAGGTCCATTGCATTCAGACAATGACATCTCTGGGCAGCCTCTGCCAAGTCCATACATCTAAGCAAAACTAGCAAGTTTATGTAAAAATATGTGTGTGTGGCTAGCCGTCGCGAACGACGATGCTTTTTATGCCTGCGCGAATGGATTTATTACGTGGAGCTCAGCGTGCGCGGAACTGGCCCCACCCCCTTTAGCCCTGGGACACTCTAGTCTTGGCCGGGGCAAGCCCGGACGAAGTTGGCAGAGCGAGACCCGCAGGACTCGAACCGGCGTCCTTCCGAGAAGGAGCACGGATCCAGGGGCGGCGGCTTTACTCACACGGCCACAGCCGCCAGTATGTAAAAATATATGCTGCAAATTTAGCACCAAACATTGTTGATAACATCTAAACTGCTTACAGTTCTTCCACAAAGCTGAAGATTTGCCAAGAGAAGAACAGTACCCAAAACACACAGAGAGATTTTCTTCATGCTACCAGCTGATGACTATTCTTGCTCCCACAGAGCCTTTACCTCCCTGCTTCTGAACTGTGAACTACTCAAGCTTCACTAAGTTTTCTTGTGCTGAAGATGTATAGAGAAGAGTAACTGCCAAACTCAAATTATGGAATTTTCCCCTCCCATTTCTTTTTTTACCTGTAGCAGTGTAATTCACTTTCAGTAACTTCTAATACATCTATCCTCAACAGTAACCTGTACCAGTGTATGCAAATAACAAAGAGACAAAAAAATTAAAGCTTTCTAAGCAGCCTCACTGGGTTCTCAGATCACCATAGAATAATTAAATAGTTTAGTACAGTAGTGTAATTCCCCTAGATTATCAAATCAGGTTGACCTACCTAAAACTGGTAGTAGTGTGTGCAAATTCATTATAGGAAGACAGTACCGAAATGATCAGTATTTTGGGTAGCCTGCAGAAGAAACCACTTCTTGTGAAAGATGAAATTGTTCCTTAAATGGAATTCCCAAGATACGCATGATAGTACTGTGTCCCCCTCTAAATGCTATAAACAGCTTTTCCATCATGCCTTTCAGGATGCACAGAGATCTCTTCTCCCCCCAAATCCTCTTGAACACAGTGACTAGTAACACAGATGCAAGTGCAAGCACATATAGCATCAAAGTGTGAATTTCACCCGTAGAATACCACAAGTGTTTTTTCTCTCCACAAAATTCCTGAGCCCAGACCATGGCACAGGCCTCCAGCTATAGTTTATTGACACATGTGTATGATTGCTGGTATCTGGCGGGGTCAATTAACCTTTCATTACACCTAGTTTCATCTGTCTGCAAAATTACAGCTCATGCAGCTATGGCATGTGGACAGGGAAGAGCAAAGTTCTGTGCAGATTTAAGAAAATCACTGCTGTGGTCTTCACTTAGCATTTACATAATAGGAAATAATTCTTGTACAGACAAACAAAACAACCTTAAGAGTATATTTGAAGACGTTCACTTGCTTTCCATTCCAACATATTATACTGTTGGATCTTCATGTTTCCAAGTATCGAAGGAGTAACTAAGGAAGCAGATTAAACACTGCTATTTAAGAAGCAGCATTCCCAACAAACAGCAGTTGTATTTTGAGTCTGATAACTTTAGATGAAAATCTGTGTAAATCCTCCTCGTTCTGCTCTACAGAATCCTGAAACCACCTAATCAACTGAAATGCTAAGTCATATCTCATTATCTTTGAAAAACATGTAGTAACCTTTGAAGCATGTAGAAAACCATCCTATGTGTATATATACATAAAGTAAAAACTCAAAAACCACAAATACAAACTTAGTACAGGTGAAGTGCTTCAACCTTAGATGACACTAATCCTCTGAAAAGAGTGCTAATAAAATAAAGGAACATTGTATGTTGCTACTTCCCATGCCATATTTTCTGGTATGTTACAGGTTTGCAGCAAATCCTGTTGGAAGTATTTCTCTGCTTTTATATCTGCACTTCAAAGACAGTATGTCTGATGGTTTTTATTGGTTTTTTTTTATCTGTGAAGCAATCTTCTCATTTACTCTCCCTTTTCCCTTCATCCATCTTTAGACATTCATACAGAACTACAGCTTCTTCCTAGACCTGCTCATATTCAGGAATATGCAGCTCTGGAGTAATTTCAGAAACCTGAATGCACAACCTGTCATGATTCAGTCAGCCTTACTACCTGCTCCTTTAGCTTATTAGATATGACATTTTCAAATAATGAATCACTGGCAAACCTACAGAAAAGCAGAAACTACTCTAGTGGCCTCCTTCTGCTTAAAATTAATCCTGAATAATTCAATCCAGTGGGGGTTTATAACTGGATTTTCTGCAATAATCTTTCTATTTGCTAAACCAAGTTGAGACTACTGTCAAGTTGCTTCACTGACTACTTGAGAAGAGGAGGAGGGGTGGCACACAAATAGGTCACACATTACCAAGGATAACTGAATTGTATTCATTGTTATTAGCATTTATATTCCAACATATGGCCAAAAAGCTCATTTTTTGCAGCAGTAAATTCCTCTGCTTCCCCTCAATATTGTGTGGGTTCCCCATCTTTTATTAAATCTACAGCAAACTCTCATCAGTATTCAAACTGGTGTTTTTTCTTAGATCAAAATTAAAGAACAGAAATACACTCTTTATTAATATATTTAAACAGTTAGGAGAAGAGGACAGTCATCTATGTTTATTTTAAACAAGCAGGGCACACCTTTCAAATACCTTTTTCCAGCCTTTTGGTACCTTGCCCTCCTGCATTTGTCTATCAGTTTCATGCTCAGAACTCACGGCACAAGTTGCTGAAAAGGTGCATTAACATACACGAAATACACATCGACCTAACCAAATTACAGACAAGATCTTGCCTAGAGATAGTTTTTCAATGTGCTTTAACCCAGTCTAAGTGAAGGTGATCTCCAAAAAATAGGTGGTGACTTCTAGTCACGTCTGTCTGTGCCTATCTGCACACTCCTTACATAATCACTACCAAGGCACCAAGTTTTAGTTGCCTGGCAATTTTACTTTTCATTGGGTCAGTGGGCAATTTCAACTCACTGCAGACCTGCATGACCCCGAGCTGTCACATGTGTATCACATTTTGGGAAAGAACAGCTGGAACATAATTGCTCATTGCAGTGGATGCCTGAAGTACACTGGAATAAACATACTGCAAAACCCTATGAAGTTTATCCACTGTGTTTCATCAGCATTACTATTGTTTTTTTAATAATGAAGTAATTTTTGCAAGGACAATACTGTTTTCTTTATCATGTAAGTGAGGGGAGGGGGGAGGGAGGGGGAACCTGCAGCTGTGTATTTCTCTTCATATTCACAATGTGTAGTTTTTCTGACCCTTCTTTCTCATGTCACTTATTAAAGTACTTCTGAGTTCCATAAATTCTGATACTAGAGGCTACCACCCCAGCAACACAGCAGTGGCTATCCACATGGAGGCAGGCAGCACATTTTGAAAAGAGCATAAACTAATTTCACTCAGTTATTTTTATTACTTTTTTGTATTTTTTGCTGCTTAAAAAAAGTAGATAGCATACATAAGCTGTTCAGAGAGATGAGTCAACTACTACTCAGAACAAAGAGAAACTATTCAGCAAGAAAAACTTACTATGTTGTTTAATGTGCTAAACAGCAGAAGCTTTTTCACTGCTTAACATCCCTTTCCTCCTGACTGCATCCTCAATCTGTATTAAGCCAGGTACAACTGACTATGCACGCCTGCTGTAAAACTGCAGATGGATTTTACCAGCTGAAAAGTAACACTTTTAGCCAGTATTACTATTACTGCTAGAACAGAAACTCAACACAGAAATCCGAGAATGTGTGTTGAGGGAGGTAATTTGTTTCTTTCCTAAAGAATATGAGAAAACAAAATACTGCAGAGAAACAACCAATATAAGAACAGACCCCCCCTATGAGTGTTTGATCAAAGGGTATACTACAATTATTCAAGTTCAAGTAACTATTTTACAGAAAAAATCATTTCACTAACTGAGTGCAACAGTATACACGTGAGTATACAAAAAGATTCTTACCAAGGTCTCATGAAAATACCAGCATGCTGGACTAAAACAAGCACTGCAACTCTTTGGAGACAAACAGAACAAAAAACCAAACCCACAAAAAGCAGCTTCTCCACCTCTGTAATTGATTTTTCAAATATTCTTGCAAAGAATCTTAACTGTCATCTAAAAAACACATAGCAAGGTAAAAGTAACTACCAATTATAAAGTCTGTAACAGAGGGATTACAATCAGCGTAATTATTGACAGAAGTTTATATTGACACCCCCTCTGTTACTGCAACTCAACATAACAAAGGACTCTGTGTGTGAATTTCTGCAAACACCTGTAATTCCCCTAAAAGGAGTTGGGAATGTACTAATTCAACTAAGTTTCAAACCTAAGGGAGAGGGGCAAAGTTAAACTTGAAGGATGATACAGCTTAATGTCTGAAATAGTAACTCCTCCAGTCTCTCTAGAACAGTTCATGTGAGATAATGGGAATCACCTCCACTTTTGTTTACCTGAGTCAACTGATGAGGTACATTACTGTCTCAGCATATTCATCAAAGAGAAAATAGAGAGAAAAATCAGTCCTCTTATCAATTTTCTAAAATGCTCATTTGTTCACTTGATTCAGTATTTGCTGCAGTCAGCAGAATGGTAGCTTGCACTGCACACAAGAGCAGGACTGCAGACACTTTCTAATTGTGGTGGGTTTACCATTCCTCAAAGCCACACAGAAATCATTAGCTCTGTTGTTTAAGATCGTGAAATATATTTGCCTAGTTCCAGAGAAGGTGAATCAGCAGTAGCTCTTCATTTGCCACAGCAGCTTGATACCTCGCCCTCTGAATTAGGTAAGTCAAAAGCTGCCTCAGTTCCTCTGCTGCAAAATTTAAGCAACATAACTGATTATGTATGATACTTCTGGTTAAAACTATCAGATACGAGAGAAATGAAATATCATGTCTTACAAAGAAAGCTAGCTTGTGGTAATGCATGTTGTGCCTTTTCATATCAAGTTGGGCTTCCTCTCCTCTCCTCTCCTCCTTTAACTGAACAGGTTAGTTTCCTTCATTTTTTACGATCAGAAACTCAAGCACATCCCTCACACACTGCTTGGAAATGTGTGAGTTTCTGTCAACAAAAAATTTTAAAATATATATATATATATGTCAGATACAAATTTTGCAGACAGAAGTTTACATTTGAAATAGGGAAAGCATTTTGAATCAATTCATTTCCATCTGCCTGAAAAAGCTTATCTGAAGTGAAACATACCCAGAACAAAATCCTGTGATTTGTAACTCATCTGAAGAGACACAGTGAGCTTCTCTCTGAAGATCATCTTTAAGTTTGACCTTTAAGTTCAGAGCAGGCAAACACAAGTACTATAACTCAAAAAAAAACCCCAAAAAGCAAAACAAAAAACCCCAAACAAATAAACAAAAAACAAAAAAACCAAAACAATCCCCCCAAAAAAACCACTCAAGAAAAAGACCTGACAGAAAGAAATTATCTCACCACTCTGCAATACAATTGCTGGATTCCTCCACCATATCCATTCCCGTAAGAGAGAAATTTCTGCACATTCACTCACAGTTAAACAATGTGATGAATAGAAGGCTTAACAGAATCAAGTCTCTTAAGTATCTAAGTAGCTCTTAAAATTTAATTACCATTTTTAATTATTCCCATTTACAACTGAGAAAGTATACCAAACATTCAACAGAACTTACATTTAGAAACACAGAATGCTGCATTCAAGCCAGGATTCAGTTTTACACGTATGATATTTCTCTCTGTGTATTTTCATGCATGACATCTGCCTGACCTCTTGCAAATGCAAGTTGTCAATGCAACAAGCTGAGGAAGCTGTGCAGCAGATGGACCAGGACGTGTGCTTCAGGACTTGGCCCAAGCATTCTTCTCAAAGCCAGCAGAGAGCTGATCAATAATTATGGAATACAAGAGATTAGATATATATGAAGGCCCCTAACACCTTAGGCATCTTACTCTAAGTGAACCCTGTTTCAAGAGTTTATGCTCTAAATGAAAGAATTAACAACTTAGTAACAGAAGCGACACATAATATGAATTTAAGTCACAAAGCCAGTTTCTTAATTTTTCCTCAGCACCAATACTGTCATATTTTAACAACAGTATTACAGTTGTATACAAAGTGCTGTATTTGCATAAATTATGATAAAAGCTCAAAGAAACAAAGATATTTTTCACTTATGTACTTGGGTTCTTTATCAATCAAAATTCTAAGGCCTAGCCAAACAAAGTGGAAAAATCAAGCCACAGTATATTTTGCAACAGTTGAGCTCCCCTTATGTTATACAAGCATTCTGTTCTTCCTACTTCAGATATAACACAGCTTTTTACACCTACATGCAAAGTTTAATTCTAGAGTTAGTGTATCTTCAGTTCATGATGCCATTCCCAGAACACCAGTATTTTCAATCACCATTTCATGTCATAAGACAGGGGTTTGTATGCAGTAGCTGTAGTCCATTTAGTTAAGAAGAAAAAATCTCTTTCCTTTGTAGGCAAACATGCATTTTAATACATAAAGAAATAAACAAAGAATATAGTTTTGAACTTTTATACTGCCCAGCTCAAAAGCTATGTCACCACAAAGTGCAGACATAGCAGAAAAATAAATTTCAAATGAGGAATGGAGGCAACTAATAAAGCTTGACAACGAATGTTTCATGAAATACATAAGCAGATCAGTGTTCAAATATGCTAACAGAAATGGAGCATCCTTATCCCAGATCTTTACATAAAGTTTGTGGAAATTTTAAGAACTGAGGAACAAATACAAATAAAATCTCAAAACATCAGACTCTATTGGAAAAAAAGATACAAGGACAGTACATTTTTCTTAAACCCTTGGTATCTAGCCTGCATTCTGCTTCCACAAGTGGCCAACAGCATATGCTTAAGTAAATGCAGATGATGAAGCAGGGCAAGAATGCTGCAATAGTTCCCTCCTACCAGCATTTAGCCATCTGTGGCTTATACTCTTCCTGTACAGAGACTGTTTCTGCAGGTTTGACAACACTTATTAAACTTGCTTTTAATCTCTTTTCAATCAATTTTAACTTTTGGGATTAATGTAACTACAAGATGCAGGAAAAAGCATTATTTTGCTTTACTTAAATAAGCTGGGTTCCTTACAGGATCTCTAGATGTGCATTATGAGAATATCTATACCACTTACGACCTTATGAACTTCCTTCACATCCATCTTTCTCACTTTTTCCCTTCCGGAGAGCAAGAAACAGTCTGCTTGGTCACCTCATATTCCATACTTTCAGTCATCCTTGTTGACTTCCAATGCATCATTTCTAAGACCACTGTCTCTCAGGAAAGCAGCAGAGAGCAGAACTGCACAAGGAACACATGGTATCTTTATAAAGTGGTGTAGCAGCTTCCCTTTTTTCTCTATTGTTCTTATATTTGCCTCTTTCTGACAGAATCATTCACAGTAATGCACATGCCACGCTCCCTACCACCACAGACAAAAGTCTTACTTAGAGCCCACGTTCATGCATGCACAATTTAGACCAGCTTACTCCTCCAACTCATAGGGGTCAGTCTGCATTTAGTAATACTCAACTAGTGCCATATCATACAGGTGCAGTCAGTACAGCACACCAGCTGGCTTTAGCAGGTTGGTTGTACGCTGTCAAGTATTTGTCAACCTTTGTCACTTCACCATTCACCCCAAAACACCACAAATCTCTACAGAGCTGAAGTACCTCTTACAGTACATGTAACCCTTGACATCCTGGTACCTTCAGAAACCTTGGGTGAGCAACCTGGTTGAGGTTTACTGTAAAACTCAATTACCTTACATTTACCTATACACTCATTGATTCTGCCTTGCAGATTCAGGATGGCAAATTTCCCCTCCGCAAAGTTCACACCAATTCTTCCTCACCACAGTACACACACCTATCGTGTTTTCTATCAGCTTTATTCTTTGCTGCAATTCAGACTTGTCAGGCTGAAATTCTTAAGATTTCATCATCCCTTATGCCCTTGGCAGTTTATTTAAAAAAAACACAAAAATACTGAGTCTAGTCACATTTACCATCTCCCGTTCCATTGTCAGGAACCAATGAAATTTAGATCTCATTAAATTCAAACTCTATTAAAGCAACAGTTCAGTAATTTCAGACTTTAGACCCTTTAAAAACTCCTAATTCTAACAAGTTAATAGGAACTTTAGTTTAAACTTCAAATTGGGAATGTTTTTTTCTGACTCATTCTTTTTAATTCCTCTGTAGAAAACTTCCTCAGTTTCCATGAACAGCAGAAAAGTGAATAATGTATTTTGGTCTTCCTCAGTATCTTTGTATTTCCCAAACACTTCAGTGATACTATTATCATTTACAAGCACAGATATCAGTGTATTTTCGTTGCTATTTGTTCATACCGATTTTATCACAGGCTTTTCACAAGCTTTTATTGACACCTGATAAACATGTCACAAAGAATCAGCCCTAAACATTTTGCTCCTTTCAAAATGTCCTCCATCTTGTATTACTCCTTATAAAATAAATAAAAAACGGGCTTTAGTGAATTTTTTTTCAGGACTGCTATGAAGCTGAATTTGACACTATGTTTGAGCATGTAATGATGAGAATGGTATTACAGTTCAGCTCTTCAATTCTACATCTTACACCAATTCCTGGGTACTGCTCAAGGACTCAAGAGCTGTTCAGTATATCTTAATTTAATGTTACCTGTCAACACAGTGGAATTTATTTACCTACCATGACTAAACTTTCTAATCAAGTAGAGCAAATTAAACATTCATACTTACATAATTAATGCTATGGAATTAAGACTTTCCCACAAATTATCCCTCCTCATTCCTGGCCTGTTAAGACAGCATCCGCATTTTAAACCCACTGGTATTTTCTTGGCTGACCACTTTTAAAGACTTCTGGCATTCATATATAAGCAAGCATACATTTGTTTTTGACATAGTTACCTACTGATGAAATTATTTCTTGAGATTTCTCTGTTATTTTCTACTATGCTCTATTTGCCCATTTGCTTGGTTGGTGACAACTGAAGGCTGAAATAAATGCTTTACTAATGCTTTGTGTTTATTCTGGCAAGGACAGGCTGCTCCTGCAGAACAAGACTGTCATTATGTTTTTCAGTCTTGTTTCTGGATCATTTGGCAGTAGGAACAAGAGCTACATGTCCTCTCTTCACACAGCCCACCTCTTCAGTAATACTTTGTCATGTTACATGTTCCTTCAAATACTCCTATTTGTTTTCTTTAACAATTTTTTTTCAAGAGTAAGCACACATGTACAGTAGTGATGATGCATCCTTATTCCATGAATTTTTAAAGTATAACCAGCTACACAAACTACTAATACATACAAATTTCACAATTTACTCAAGGTAAAAAAGTAATTACACCTCTACTGTGCCCTCCACAAACACAAGTATAGAACATATTCATAGATATAATACACATATAGAATAGTCTCATGGAATAACAGAAATCCTGGCATATAATGATTATTCTCGGCCAGTCATGTGAGCATATTAATCTCAAAGTAGCTAGCTATTTTAGCTGCTAGGGGTTTTTTTTAAATAAAATCCAGAATTAAAACTGCTCAAACTATGGTAGCAACCCTCCCCACATCCTGCAAAAAGGGAACATTCATGCTTTTTGATTATCCTCCTGATGACAGGAACAAGCATTTGCTGTAACATTTTCAACGTCTATGAGGAGGTTTCATTTACCTTTCTGTCAAGCAATCAGAATTCTGATTTATCAAAGACAAGATACAACCAAGGACAGCAACATCTTGTGCAGTGTTAAGTTCTAAGAACAGCTAGAATCAATTTAAAAGATCCCTTTCTAATATTGGAAAAAAAATCTGCATTTTATTTTTAACCTCTAT
The DNA here is from genome assembly GCA_013400415.1 of Scytalopus superciliaris. Taxonomy (NCBI): domain Eukaryota; kingdom Metazoa; phylum Chordata; class Aves; order Passeriformes; family Rhinocryptidae; genus Scytalopus; species Scytalopus superciliaris. The sequence goes on along the minus strand of VXBX01005998.1, from coordinate 492,437 downwards.
CCTTGCTGTACATATCTGAGTACAATTATTTTTTTCCCTTTTGAAAATGGGTTGTTTAAAAGGCAATTTAAACAGCTGGAAATTACTAAGCTTTTTTTCAGACTTAAATACAAGATACTTTTAAGCCCATAATACCTTGAAAAATGGCAAAAAAACCCCCAACATATTCCCATTAAGTAGCCTGCTCACTACAGTAACGTCAAAAGCAACAAAACACACGACACTGCAAGACTCTCATCAATTTCAAGCACTAAAATTTTAGTCTATACATGAATTATACCACTGGTAACTTTCTAATTAAAAGAGCATTAAGACACTTCCCTCCTGCTGTAGCTCTGAATTGGAAGACAATCATTATCTTTTCCAACTACAAGAAGATAGCCAGACTTCAATTTAATGTGTGTCTATAAAATTCATCAAGTCATATTTGACAGAGGAAACAAAAAAAAAAGCATAACAAAGAAGTATGGGCTTAAGTATTTTTATGTCTATGGTATGCCCCTCAAAAAGGTTACAATCATATCAAATTTGTAGTTTTCATCTAAAGCAAAATTTGTAATAGAAAGCTTAAACTTTAAATCTGAGTCCTGATGTTAGATGCTTCAAATAAAGCTTTCAAAATTATCACTGAAGTCCTGATTTCTTCATTAAATTCCGATATAGGAAGCAGCTCAGACTAAGATTCTCAAAAGAACAAGAAACAAAAATATGAGTGTTGAAGTACTTTGAAACCTCCCGTGTGGCTGTTTTCAGTACAGCACATATGCATCAGATTATTAGTACAATGAAACCTTAACTTTCCATGTTCTTTTATTAACATCTGTGAAACTTTTTCTAGAAAAGTTCAGACTGCATAAGTTAAGACAACTACATATGACAACTATTCTTTCTTTTCTCAGATGCAGATAACAAGTGGAAAGTTACTTAAAAAGACCACCACTACACAGTATTGTTAACTCCACCCATGTCGCAAACCGTGCTACAAGGAACTGCTTGTTTATCACTGCTTACCAAACTGTGAAGAATTTAAGGCATTCAGTTCCACATTTACTGGATCCACTGGATTCATAGTTCATAATAAACTACTACAAAAAACCTTATTTGCATTGACTCCATAAATTCTTCTACTTAACAATGTAAGTTCTATTTAACAGTAATTACTTAATACTTCCTACTGCACTGAGATTGTGCCTCTCCTACTTGTTCTTTAAGAGCATTTTAGGACACATGGTTAAATAAAAGCTGCTATAAACTGTAACAGCCAGAGAACCTGTCACCTGCCTGAAGTTCATCACTGAAAGGCCTGGACAGTAACCAAGCAGACAGCAGCCTCTGCTTTCATGTGCTAAGGAGGTGAACAAGAATAGAATGGTCCAAGTACTGCTTTTCCATCAGGGTAGAAGACTGTTAGTAATCCGTGAATGCAGATTTGGTTTCAAGCAAGACTCAGAGATGGAGATCAAACTTAGCTCCTCTCCTCTTCCTTTCTGCACATAAGATATAAACCTGAAACTTCTCCAAGCATTTCTGACCACCAGTCTGTTTTTCCCACAGTGCTAGGTACAATTTTAAAGAAAAATAACCAGTTCTCTTTACAGCAAAATTTCAAGGCATTCAAGATCTATTTATACGCATAATTATGCACACATAATCACACAAAATAAAGTGTCATGTCTTAAATTGCAAGTGGAAAACATCTGTCTCATTTCACTGCAGGTGAAGAAAATTTTAATTGTACTTAAGACAGTCTTTATCCAGCTTTCAAACTTTCATGCAAATGCAGCAGCTATTCTATTCTAACAATTTTACTTAAATCTGTTTCCATTTCGGAATAATGAAACCAGAGGTTAATTTATTCCTATCCACTTCCCCATACACACACAAGATCCAGTACAGCATTTTGCAAACGTCACAGTCCATTAGCCAAATGAACAAGCCAAGTTAAGTCTCTGCATTTTCCAGCTTTCCTCAGTTGCAGGAAAAACCCCTGTAATTTTATTGCAGCAGTAACACCCAGACCTTTATACACACTGTTAGCACCTGCAAGGTCACTTACCAGGCACGCAGAGATCTTAGTTTTACACACAACAGAACCATACTTTTGCAAAAAAACCCTTCATTTCAGAAGGGACTCCCACTAGTTTATGCTTACAACCTGCAGTAAAAGTATGCTGTTTTGTGCAAGTATATCTGCATTAATTTGCAGCACAGTTTTAAAATTAAAATATGACGGGAAGCTACCAAAGAAATCACACCAGTGGCACACTATTTATTTTTAATTTACATATATGAAACTTTGAAAGTGTACTTCATACTAGTCAACTGGACAGCTTAGCCCTGTAGTATAAAATGCTATTTAACATCTTCAGTAAGCCTCAGTATCTTTATCTCAATTGCAAAGTCTAAAAATATCTCCTCCCCAATGTCTCTCAAACTGCAAAGCTGCAGGATGCAATGCTGAAGCATGTTGGTCATTCAAACATTCCTGACAACTAACTTCAATGCAAACTGACACTCAGGAGTCACACATGTACTTCAAGATAAAAAAAAAAAAAGGCAGTAAAACAGTCCTGTATCCAACATTGGCTAAAATCTCTTGACACGAAGTATTTACAAACCTAATTACACTTTTATTTCTAAACAAAAAGGAGTAACATTACAAAACCTGTTAAGATTATTAGAACAGTTAAGTGTTAAAGACAGTGCATGAAGAATTTGTATTATTAATAAATCGTCTGTTTGAACCCTATCTCCCTCTGTGTTTGAGCAGACAGCAAAGAGAGCTCAAATAAACTCATTTATCTCAAGGGCGACTATTTTCAATTATCTTTAAAATATAATTTTTCTGACATAAAAAATACATGAAATGAAAAAAGACTGAAGAGCACAAGACAGCAGATGATCCATTTGAACAAAACCAAGTATTAAACAGCATAACATCAAAAACCATGCAATCCTGTACCACGGGAGTATACGTGAGATAGAACACCAGGAATGGGTGGAAAGGAAAGAAGTCAAACACTCTGAACTAAAATCATTTAGAAAGAGAAGAAAAAAGTCCAGAGCAACAATGCTGTAAATGTTTATTAAAATACATTAATGATTTTAGGAAAAAATTAGTTGTGCCATTAAAGTGTGCACGCAATTCTAATATAAAAAGCTCGGAAAAAGGACAAAAACCCACCCATACATGATAAAACAGCTGTATCAGCTGATTCAGGTACAGAGTTTGCATAACCTCCATATTCCCTACTCAAGCTCCCACGCTGCTCTTGACTACAGCATCGTACTCAGAGCTGAGCTTCCTCAAGGCTTCAAGTTCTTCTAAGAATTCCTGCTTCCCAACTGGAATCTCATCACCTACTAATACATCCACTCTAAAAATAAAACTTAAAACTTCAAATTAAAGAAAAACAGCAAACAAGCCCAAGAAATCCCTGAGCAAACCCATGCAAAATCTTCAACACTAAGAATACTTAAAAGTTAAGACCAATGGTAGTCTGGAAAGAAGCAACATGAAAAAAGAGGGGAGGGGAACAAAACCAAAACTAAACAAACAAAAACCCCACATCAAAATTTGTATTTATCAATTCAAATGAAATTTTATTAAGCCTTGTTCTACCAGTTTGGCAATTTTAACTTCTAATCACACAAAATAAGAACTGAAGAACACAGGAGTTACAGAAGACTAAAATGTGGTGAAAAACTTAAAACTGTAGAGGGCCTGCCTTTTGTGTATATACATATATATATGTATTTCCCAGTACTTTGCTGTCAATTTTGTTCTCACATCATGTGTCAGTCACTTCACTACTTTGCCTGGGATCAACATTAGGCCAATGCACTAGTAATTACCTAGATCATCCTATTCATCCTTGTAACAATGCTGGCACAGTAGCAGATGTCTTCCTGTCCTTTGCAATTGTCTCAGTGTCCTCAGATTGATTAGAAATCAATAAGAGAATTGTGCCAGGTATTTCAAACTCTTGGGTCTTGACAGGCCCTCTTTTTAGCATCTCTTTACATTTATGCTCAAAATGGAAACTAAAGTATAATTTACCTATGGATTTTTATTTAACACTCCCTGCATTCGATTATCTGTATCTGTATCTTTTACAGGTATCTGTTAAAATATACAGGCTGGGTGTTGTTTATTTGATTTGGGGTTTTGTTTATTTTATTAATTTTAGGTTTTGACATGAAGTGTTTTTCATAGAAACACCAGCTACTATTTGTTCAATTATCCTTGTAGCATATTGTCTTTCTATGAAGTCCCACAGAAGCATCTTATGTTTTCCCTGGTTGTTTGGAGACTTCTTCTATGTATGTGATTTTTCCTAGAGGTCTCTTTTGCCTAAGAGTAACCTATAGTTTCTTCTACTATTTACTTATGAAAAGGAACTACAGGTTAACAGTGAACAACACATAGAACTTCCTGGTCTGTATGCCTCTGACTAGCACAGTTATATCAATTATTTTTGGCTTTCAGACACACAGAGTAGAGTTCTGCCTCCTTTAACAGATAAAAATTATCAAACCTCTTACTCAGCTCTATTTCCTTGATCCTTCCTCAAAATCTGCAGAGCTGTGTTTCCCAATTCCCTTCAGCGTATGATGTTCCAATGACAGTAGCTGCCTTTCCCAGACCAGAGTATTTTCTCCCTGCAAACCACCAATTCACACATCACACAGGAAAGCTTTCCAGCTGGATGCAGAAAACAGGACACTCCTTTTCCCTGCCTAGTCAAGTCACCAATTTATGGCTGGCTGTTGCAGAACTGAGTAAGAATCATGTACAAGCTCACTGGTCTCAATTCCCAGACTCCTGGTAGCATTTGTTTAAAGTACATACTAATCAGCAACCTGATAAAATGCATCAACACTGATAAAAAACCCAAACTGACAGCTGGGTGCCACCCAAAAAGACAAGCCTTCCTCACCTAGCTCTTTGTATTTCCAATTTCAGCTAGGATGTTTGCCAAGAACAGGAAGAGAGACTGCCTAGGATACCAGTGGCTGATGCTCCCTCTTTATGAACACCCATGTGACAATCCTTCCAGAAAACTGCACAAGTTAACACATTTAACAACATATCAAAATACTATCTCAATACCAATGTTTCTCTGAAGGATTCCAGATAAGGTCTGGAATGCACATCTCATGTCAACAGTCAAGTTAATTTTTTCCAACTGTACGTGAAGAAGATGCACAAGACTGGACACTGTTGTCATCCTGAATGAATGACACAGTGACTTACTGGAGATAAAAACCAAGAGAAGAAATGAACAGATGACAGTTACAGCAGTAATACACTGGAAATGAGTGCAGAAAAAAATCAGCTATGGCAAAACTTCACAAAATAGCAAAGACAGTTCTTACAAGAAATAGATGCATTCTGGTCACAAGGCAACAACTCATTTTAAGCTTCAATATTCCAATTAGGGCTCTAAAATATGCAGCAGAGCAGAGGTATTTAAAAGCTGTCCCATGTCACACAGATGTGTTGAAGTCTTTCAAGATTAAATTTTAAAAGACAGTGAAAATCAATGTTAAAACTTTCAAAATATCAAAGGCTTTGGCTGAGCATATATTTCAGGACAAAGTTACACCTAAGAGAAATACCATTTTTTCCTTCCAAAGCAAAACCCAAGTATTTGATACTCATTCTCCATTAAAATTTTTTCAACTCAGATATAATCCACCTTGTTTTCTACAAATGTTGTCTTACAGGCACCCTGTCAACCACTCCCTTTCTCAAATGAGATTAAAGCTCATCAGCATTGCCATTCTACATACCCAAAATCTGATTATATTTGAAACGACAAAAATTCCCACTACATACAACTTTTCTTAAATTAGCTCTATAAATTCTACATAAACAGCACCTTACACATCAAATGCTGAAGGCAACCTGGAAAGCACTTTATAGGGCCAACCAAACTTACTGTTACCAAGCCAAGTTTTAAACCTTTGCAAAAGTAGATGAGATCCTAAGCATGCTGAAAGCTTGCTATTTAAAGCCCAGTCTTAGCAAAGCAAGCAAGAGGAGGGAACAACAGCTGCCACTTTTAGGGGGGTTGGGTTTTTTCAAAATATAGAACTTGGGTTTTACTAGCAAGAAATCTCCATTTATCCTCCTTGCCTACTTAGAGATAAGTGCTTCAGAAGAACAATTACAACCAGAAAAGAAACTCTGAATGGACAATAGTGTGAAAATAAATGCCCATAACACATGCAGACAACAGACAATGGTACAATACCAATCTCTTTGTATTCAGTGTAAAAGAGACTGCAAAAATTCTGACCTGTGGATTCTAAAAAAGGATAACTGGTTTTCATCTAAGAGGTAAGGTAGTCTACAAAGAGCAGCACTATCCAAAAAACAAACAGAAATTTAGCTCTCCCACAACTTCTCCAGTAAAATTAGTGTCAGTATAGTAACATGATAATGGTCTTCAAAATGAACTTTTAACTGTCCTTGATAGTTTAGGAAGGTTATTTTCCAAAGTACCCAGCATTTCCAACTCATACATGGACTTCACTGCTGACTGTTAATTTACTCTAATATACACAACTGTATGCATATGTGAAGGACACAAGAAGGAGGAGGGTAAAAAGAGACAGAAAAATGCATGCAAGTGACTTTCCCAGGACATTTAAAAATCTGGGCAGGTAAGGATATAGATGAACCTTCCCACCCCTGGTTAAGTTCTACTCCAAACATTACCTGTTTTCAGAAAAAACTAAGATTCAGTCCTTAATTACAGCCTCATCATCCTACACATGCATGCAATGGCAGCACAAACTGAATGGAGCTGTTACTTTCACACTGCATGAGACCTACATCATCCACCAGGATCCTTTGGTGATAGACTGAAATAAACAACCCAAGGAGCACTAAAGAACCTTTTAAAACTAAGTTCCAGGCATCCTCAGTTGGTATTTCCAGAACTCCAAGAAGCACATGCAAACACAAGGTACATATCCATATAATTTTAAAGCACATACTAGGTACATCTCTATAACGTTTTGCATTACTTGCAGTTGGGAGTTTTATGGAAGAGTTGTTTGACTCCCAATTTGTAGCTGAACTAGCAGCTTTTATACAAGCAGGGAATTCTAGTTTGCTTAGCCTGGTCCTAGGAAACCACCTTTCCAAGCAGACAAATCCACATGCCAGATTCTGACACAAAGCACTAGCAGGTTTTGTTCAGTCTATAAAAAACTTTCTGTTCGGATGAGGATATTTCCCCCCCAGGACCTCTCCTGGATTATGCAAACACACTGTGTTTACAGTAAAGTTTCCTAGACTGTAATATGGCCGAAAACCAATACAGAAACAGCAGCGGAGGTAACTCACTCGGAAAGGAGCTTCTAAATCTAATCCTGCCGACAGCTTGCTGCCTGATGCCTTCTGCAAGCGGACAATTTTACGGATAAACTCATTCCTTACATAGATTAAGGGCTGTTGCTATGCAAGTAAACAGTACACACTTCTAAATTAGCTGTATTTCACAAGGTGACTAAAGAAATGTTCTGCCTTCTACACAGAGAATCTTTCAGAACGGACAATGTTACAAGAAAAAAACACATTAAACTCAGAGTAAACTGTTCTGTATTAATCCAGACACAAACTGGTGAATCATCAAATACAGGATACCATAAGCATCAGGCTTAATTTCATCCCTGTTAAAAAGCCAAAGAACACCTGTAACTCAGGCTGCAATAATTATTATTTTGCTTTTTAACCTTCTAATAGACCAGAAAAATGGTCATACTAGAAGGACCTCATCTTAACACCTGTTAAGAGGTCAGACTCTCAAGAGTATACCAGGAATGTTGTTCCTAAGAATTTGAAAACCAAAAATAAATTATGTCTAATCTTAATGGAATTAAATGAAACAGCACAGATTTATAAGAAAATATACTGAGATTAAAAATTACAAAGGAATATTATTAAAGATTCTTAAAATACTGCTCCTCAATCTAAAAAGCAGAGCTACAATTTGTATGCCTGTTGTACAGGAATGGTTATTGCTTGCTTGTTTCTCAAATACTTCAACAGCATCTCATCTTATATAAACAATGTAAAACAACATGAATAGAGAGAATTTAGGAAAAAAATATTTCAAAAAATGAAAAAGAGCCTGGATTAGTAACAACTAGTAGTTAGAGTATCTGACATGCTAATAATAAGCAACATTTTACTACACTTCATGTAGTCAGGAAAAAAAGAAATCTTAAAGGCAGTTTTGTATTAATCGGATAACTTCAGTGAAGACCAATCAATTAAATATTCAGATTGAAAAAAAATTGCTGATTTGATGATGTGTAATTACTGACATGATTTTTAAAAGCTACTTTTTAATTTAGCAACCATTAAAAAAAATTCCAAGGAAACTGTAAAGTCAGACTGCTAGAATTGACACCAAATTGAATTTAATTCTAAATTACTATTTTACTGACATTTTATCATTAATGTTGTTCTTCTCCATAATAAAGCAATTTCTCAGGAATAAGAAGTCTGTACTCCTTGCTTAAGGTGGCAAAGAAGCATCCAGTTGAAGAGTAGTCTCCAATGGATGAGGAACTAGATGGACAGAGCACAACACATGCATCCTATTTCCAATACTGCTATGAAAATCACAGCTCAGCTTTCACAGCCAGTTGCCTCACATGCAAAATAAGAATGATACATACTTTTTTCTGAAAAGCTTTTTATAGACATGAGCACTACTCTACTCAAGAATTACATATTGTCACTTGTGAAATAGTCTATCACACACAAAACCAGACAATGGACCACATTACATTTACACTGACCAACTATATTTCATTGTGCCACAACAAAACCAAATTATTTCAGTAAGATTGTGTTAATTAATGTGACATATGATATTTTTCAAGTTCATGAAGCCCTTCTACATACTTAGGTAATACTCACAATATTGTATTTCTTCTTTCTAGCTTCAATGGCTTTTATACCCACATTGCATTGTTTTCCTATCAAGGCCCCAATCACACAATCAGATTCACAGGAGAAGGTTTCAGTGAAGCTGTAGGATAAAAATCCCTGAGATGTGTGCTTGGGGGGAGTATCTCAGTTTACAAGACATGAGATGCAGACTGTACAGTCTAGCGGGCTTGCTTTATAATCTGTGTAAAACAATGGAGCCATGCTTGGAGGGATCTGGATGATACTTAAGACAGATCAAGTTACTGAAATAAAGTACAGCAGAAACACAAGATTAATATCAGTATCTAATTCTATGGATGACGTGCAGGCTGGATATAAATTCAGTTTAGCAATAAAAAAACATTTCTCTGTTGTGTTTCTAACTTGAATGCACTGTCTAATGTCAATGGAAGGGTAAAAGGGTTACCAGTTTAATACCATCTGCATAAATCATAAGATTATTGTTAACCATGCTACTGACAAAAGAAAAATAAAAGGGGAAAACTCTTTCTGATTAATTTTAATTTTTAAGAAATAAATAGCTGCCCCTCCATCTGTCCAGGTCTTTCACAGACAAAGAAAAAAAGACAAATTAACAGAATGACAAAAGAGCAACGTGAAATTACTTCATTTTTAAAACAAGCAAGTTTCAGCTTAATGGTATCTCTTCAAACAAATCCATTTAAACAAACATTACTGTACAAAGTCAAGAGAATTATCTCCAAACCCAGAAACAATTACAACAGAAAGGGAGGGGCATAATCCATTTATGTATTATTTAAATAAAACAGGTCTTTCTCCAGAAGCCTTTCAGTAAATAGGTCAATTTTTTGCCACACAGGTTCAAGCCCTGCCTGTACTCATCATGTCACAATTTGAAACCCAAGTTGTTTTCACCCTGCCTGTTACTGGATGTGTACATGTGCTTTGCACTATCCAGCACCGGTACTTCCCTCACGGTCCCAGCCGAGCTGGTGCTGACGCAGCTGCACTACAAACCCAACACCGCTCCTTCAGCCCGAAGCAGGCAAACGAATTCCCACACCTTGGGAATTCATCAACATGCGGGCTCGACTAGATGACCTCCAGAGGTCCCTTCCAATCCTAACAATTCCGTGATCTTCCGTGGCTGCTCCAGTTCTGTCATGCATGAAGGGAGCCCTCTTCCCCATCAGCTGTTTCTCCACCAGGAACGACTCTGCTAAGGTTCTCCCTGGCACATCTCCCGGACCATCCTGTCCCTCCCTAGCCTTCCTCCCAGCTCCGAGGGGCCACGAGCTCCAGACGTGGCCCTGGTGTCATTGTCTCTGCTCTCCGCCACCCTCGCTTCCTCACCAGTGCCTCCTCCCTCATCGCTGCCTGTCACCTGCTCCCTCCCCGCCGGCCGTCTGCTTCCAGGTCAGCTCAGCTCAGCTCCGTCTCTGCCTATTCATCCTGCGAGCAGGGACGAGGAGGAGGAGGCGGCGAACCCTACGGGCGCCGCAGCGCCCTCACCGCCGCTGTCAGCAGGGGCCGCTCCCGGCGCGGGGGGATGCTCGCCCGCAGCCCGGGGCGCACACACA
>VXBX01005998.1:355455-480806 GCA_013400415.1 Scytalopus superciliaris | reverse complement strand
CTCCTGCCCCTGCCCTTGCCCCTTCCCCTGCCCCTGCCCCTGCCCTTGCCCTTGCCCCTGCCGCTGCTGCACCGCGAGCGCACGGCAAGGAAACACCCAACGCCAGAAAACACCCAGCAAACAACCAAACACCTTCACTTGCAACCAAACACTGCCTTTTGTGGTTCGCTACTTGGTTAAATTGTTGGAAATTTTTGTAAAATCGTGCGGGTTTGGTTTTGAGGGTTTTTAAAAACTTGTTGTCTTTGGCTCTTTTCCCTCCCAGGGTGCGAAAGGGTAATTTCCTCATGGGTTGGTTCAGAGCCAAGGAAAGCTCAGGTGGACACTGGCAAGCAGCAAAAACATAATAGGGTCAGCTTTGGCACTCAGAGGTGGTACATCAGTATTTAAAAGTAGAATTTGGCACTAACTGAAGCCAGCTCTGGTTTGGAAAATTTTTACTTGATAAAAAATAAAATCAATCTGGAAATGGAAGGGCAGAATTTCTAGATGTACCTTTTACTCAGAGTGGGACGAGGCTGTAGCATCAGCGTGCAGAAAGCACAGGTTGTGCAAAACTTCAGGGCATCTCTGCTCTTGTAAGACAGAGCCAGCACACAGAGAAAAGGTTATCTGCAGCTAACTTTCCTGGTCTGTTCTCTGTTCCTCTGGTCCTGCTGCATCCGTCAGGAACAGCGTTCTGAAGTTAGTACTGACCCCTTCCTCATGGAGAATTTGAGATAGTCTGCCTAGGCTGTTATGCCACAGTGCTAAGGCAGTTTATTTTTTGTTTCTTAGTCTACATCCGAGTAGTTGTAGCTGCATTAGTAAAGGTACAGTGATGTCAGCACCCTGATGAAGAGGCAGCTAATGTTGCCCAGTGTTGCTTTAACCAGTCTCCCAAATGAAAAATTACTGGTGCCAAAATGCCTTCTTGCCTTATAGATATCTGTATTAAGACTTCTTAGGGAATACGCTGGCACGGGGAATTCTGCTAAAGCTGTAGCTGAATGTCAGGCCTGACTGTTGGACAAAACACTTGGTTCTGAAATTACTTGATTTGTACCCGCAGCTTTTTCTGGTCACTATCAAAACATGTGGGCTATTTTACTACCCAACTGATAAATATATGGAAAATATTACAAAGGTGTATGTGATTTTGGCATTATAACACCTTTGTGAGAGAGTTAGAAGTCACATCACCAAGGACACTGATGCCTGAAAAAAAACCCCAAAAGTTTTTTAAATTACCGAATTCAGATTGCATTGGTTTATTCAAGAGATTGTGTCTTCAGCAGCACAATTGCTAAGCATAATGGAATTATTTCTAGTAATTTATTTCATGAAAACATTTTGTCTGTTGGTTAAATATTGGATGTTTTTAAGCACAGGTGCAAGTTCAGAAACACAGATGTCAAAATAACTTTGACATAGCTGTCCACTAGTGACTACATGGCAAAAGTAAGAATTTCCATGGAGTTTTGCACAAACCAGTTGAGTCCAAATTTCCTTAGCCAAGTCAGAGCTTGCAAGTGTTATTTAGTAAATGGAGTTTGCTATTGATTTTCACAGTCCATTTAGCAGAAATAGACTTGCAATATCATGAAGACAATGGGTATCTGTACATAAAGAGCACTGAGCACTGCTGTTGTCTGTTTTGTTCTTATTAATGTCTATTTTCATGTTCTGTACACAAGATAATTTTACATGTAAAATATGTTTTAATTGAGGATACAGAATTGGTGCTGAAGCATCAAACTACTGGAGTAAAGGACCTGTCAACAAGAGACTCAATTTCATGTCTTTTGTTCCTGCTCTAATAGGAATAGATTAAACTGTTTGTTTTGGTTTGGGTGTATTTTAATATGGTTTGGATCTTCAATTTCCGTTCTCGGGTTCAAACAACTGCTGCTCTGTTGACTCAATTTATAGCTTGGCACAGCTGGTAATCTACATCTACATGCTAATCACAAGGCAACCACTATGCAAACCTCGCAGTAGTGTGGAGCTTGTACTGAAGGACTGCTTCTGAAATTGCACAGGAAGATTTTTTTGTAAATCCCCTATCCAGTAGGTCAACATTCAGTTTTCTTCCAAGAGCTGCACCAATATGGATGGAAATTACAGGGGAACTATGATAAAAGCATTGGAGCTAAAAAGACAGTTCTGTGCCTTCATTTCAGACCAAGATATGAGTGGTGATCAGTTTGTGTTCTGGGTCCCAGTGCTTTGAATAGTCAGTTGTTATGACAGCTTTAGTTACTACGTGAGCCAGGTATTAAAATAATGTTTGGTCTATTATTAAAAAGTTCACGGACTTTGAGGAATCATTTTGAGGACAGATTTTGTTACAGAGACTGTAGACCATAAGGAACATGTTTAACACTTTGCTGGTTACTTTAAAAACTACTGGTTTCTCTCTAGTGAAAGGAGAATAAGAAAACTCACAAGAAATAAAAGGTGAAGATTTAGAATATTTGTCTTATGTGAATTCCTAACTAGAGTTATAGAATCATTCAGCTAGAAAAAGACCTTTAAGATCATTGAGGTCAGCTGTAAACCCCACACTGCCAAGTCCACTACTTAACTGTCCCTAAGTGCCACATCTACATGCCTATTAAGTAAATACAGATCTTTGCCTTACTAGTAATTAGCATCAGTAAATGGGTGACCCAAGGACTGTAATCCTCATAGCTGCAGAGATCCCTGTTTGGTTGCTGGTGAAGGTCTGAAGATATGGTGATTGTTTTCTCTGCTCAAACCACTAAGCCTGCTGGCAACATGTATGAAATATTACAGTTGTCCAATCAAACCTGAGAAATATTTTCTGACCAAGCAAAAAGAAATGTGATTGTATGTATTTGCTAAAGCACAAAAGCATCACTGCTTTTTTGGAGCCTTTACATTTAAACATAGAGCAGCACAAGAGAAAAAATGTATTTGAAAAACACCACAAAAGTTATTGTCTAGTACATTTTTATTGACAAGTTAATTGGAACATTCCAAAAGCCAGTTATATTGTTTCATACATTTAAACTGTGTTCAGTGAGTGGTAGATACTTCTGTAGCAAGAAACTGTAGAGAACTTTCCATGTGAGAGGGAAAAATTAGTACCTGCTTCTGATGGTTTTATGTACCACAACTGTATGCAGTGGTTGTTTGAAAATGCTGAAAAGCTAGGACTTTTCAGCCTTTGCTAAAACTCACATGGGCAATAAAAAGGTATAGTAAAAGGGCGGTTTCATGCTTGGAAAATCTGATGATTTTCAGCTGTTCAGCCTCCCAAAGGGAACTCTTTCACCTCTATGAGCTCTCACCCCCTTTATTGTGTCAGTCCAATTGTGCAACTGTGAAAGCAGTCAGTTCATCTGTGGTCCAGCCAAAAATCAGCCTTATGAGAATGTTAGCTTTTACTGGGATCAGTGAATTGATCAGACTTGCATATTCAGTAAATCTTACACAAGAAAGGGAGTGGGCAGTGTGGGTGATGAGGAGAGCTGGTCTTCTGCTCATGGTGGCACTGTCTTCTTAAATCATCTTGATGAGCTTTGAAACAGCACAGTAATGATTAGACTGTGATCACTTTATGCTAGAATAAGACAGAACTGCCACTAAAAGATGCAAGTCTTCCTTCTCCTACCTATATGTTTCTTGCTTCCTTGGTCAATGTAAGCGATTTGCATTGCCTGTTGTGAATTATGTGCTGAATTATATTCTGAATTTAATTATATTGAAATTAACCTGACAAGAAACAGAGTGTTTTTTAATCCAGATGTATTTCCATATCCTGATTCATCAGGCAACCTCACAGATGTTTGTGTTAGCTCAAGTGAGAGGATAACACAAGAACAGAAATGAGAAAATGGGTAAGAAGAGGGCAGGTTAGGTGGTTAGGTTTGTTTGGTTTTTGTTCTTTTGTTTTTTGTTTTTCCCAACAGTATCAGTTTATGCCAAATTTAAGTAATGTTTAAACTACTACTTTTAATATGAATTTTCTTCAGTATTACCTTTGTGCAAGAGACCACTCAGCCCTGTCTCTGTATGTAACCCCATACATAGGATGGATGGGTCAATAGGACCAGTGTATTTGTGCTTGTGTATGTGAACCTTTAATTGTGGTGGCTCAGTTGTCACCACCTTTAGCTGCACAATAATGCTTTGCATCTACTCCCGTTCTTTTTTCATGTACCAGATGCAGATAATCAGTGCGTGATGGATCAGAGTCCAGATGGATCTGACAGATGGGAACCTGGAACAGGAGAGAAGCTGTGATTATGTTCTGCATCTGTAGGCACCTTGGTGGAGAAGTTTCTAAGTCTCTTACTGAATGCATAAGATTTAACTGGTGATGCTTGGTCATGTAATACTGAGGTACAAAACAGGCATTTCTCTCTGTCCCTTTGTGGACTCCTAGATTTGTCACCCTTGTAAAAATAGGTGAAGCATAATTCAGAGTATTCCCTGTTTCTGTTATGCAAAGGATGGCAATATGTCAACCAAACAGCAAGAGATACACTCACCATAAATGTACTTTCATATTTTTAGTGGTGTTTTTTTGTTGGTTTGTTTTCATTTTGTTTTAAATATAAATTCAGGAACAGAATTTAAGAGGTCAATTTGCTCATAGAGTGAGTTTTCTAACAGGTTGCAGTCTATCCACTGCTGCACTGAAAGAACCAAAAAGCAAATGTCTATTATGAGAGGGAATATGCATCAGTAGGTTATTGCTAGGTTGGTTCCAAACATTTGTACAAAAGAATATGACACCCTGGAGTGACCAGTAATGAAATAAACATCCATCACTATGAGGAAGCTCTTTCAAGGTGATAAATTTATTCCTTCAGGCTGAAAAGTGGAAAGTCTTGCTGTATTGAAATACATTTCCAATACTACAGTTAGAGTGAGGATACATACTCCTAGAAAAGCATGATTTTTGTCAATTTGTGACATATAGCAAAAATGTTGGAGAGCAGTGAAGATAAAAATCCCACCTCTTGTGGTTGATGGAATAAAGCTTTGAATTGTGGCTGGAAACTGTGGAGGATATCAAAAGCTCGCGGCTGTAGCTTGCATGCAGCTGGTGGAAGTTATACTGAATTTTCTCAAATATGATTCCCCTTTGCTAGGTCTTTTTTCTGTGGGAATACATTTTCTTCTAACCTACCTACAGGAGTTTTCAACTTCTTTCTTCATCATCTTGCTCCTGCTAATAGATAAATAATTCAGTTTCCACCTTTCATGGCACCTCAGCATACCATTCCTTAATACTGTGAATGAAGAGGGACTGAGTATCAATCTTAAAGACAGAAGGAAATACATTTTTAAAATATTGGTCACATAGGATTTTTAAAGAACTTTTTTCAGTAGTTTTTCAAACTTGGGGGCCTGATTATGGATGCATCATCCATAACTGTCTGAAAAAAATGATGTTCTGAGATACTCTGTTGGAGAAAAGTGAGGTTTTGGGGGAGCATAGAAATGAATAGCACTTCTTCACCCTGAACCAGGAACCTACTATACAGTTATTGTTGTATGTGAGGCTATGCAAATGCCAAGGTAAATCCAAGCCAGTATTGTGACTCCTTCATAATGGCAAATATTTCTGTTGCTAAATGCCAAGAACATAAAGATCTGGCAATTTCCTGAGAACCTTTGCACTGCGAAAGAAGGCATTTGGAGAATGTATGGCAAAGCCAGCAATAAGGTGCACTGATTTATTGCTTCTCCCAGCCAACTCCAGCAGATAAGATTGCTAAGGAACTATAATTGGATTTTAAGGAGAAACTATTGAAGGGGGGAAAGCCACAACATGATTGGCCTATTTCCTGGGAGGTGCTGTCACTATCATTATGACTTCCGTTGTTTTCTGTGTGTGTGTGAGCCTGGTTAATTAGTTATCTCCCCAAACACCTATCATGGGAAGAACTACCATGGTATATGCTTGTCCTGCACTCTTAGTCTTCCAGATTCAGTTTAAAAAATGGGAATGTTCTGACTTGTGAGAAATGAGAAAAGTAACCAATTTACTGAAAATGATGACTGTCCTACCTTAATATCCTAGATTCAGACTCCTGCAGGTCTTTATAACTGATGTGACGTGACCAGTGTAATGCATGCTGAGTTGTCCTACAGATTAGTAATTAAATAGCCTAGATATTGGGTGCATGAACCATTATTTTGAACCTAATTTTTATATGCTGAATGACTCTTTCCGCCTTGATCTGAGGTGAATTCAGCATAGCACTTTAAAACTTGTGCATTTTCAAAGGTTTATGCAGATCTCTTTCAATAAGCTGCTAATAACAAAAGAACAGTTGAAAATGAAAAGCAACTGAGAAAAGTTGAATGGAATTCAGCTGGAGAAAAATATCCCTTTAATGTCTGTGTAGAGTAAGTCAAATGAATAATAAGGATGGTTTCCAAGTACTTTAATATCCGTGTTGAAACGCTTAGCGAGAGAGGTCATAAAAGTCATGTGAATTAAGGTGTGAAGCAGTGAAACTGAAGCAATAACCACTTTTAACTGCCATGAAATGATCTTTGAATCTGCCTGATTGTTTCCTCCAGCAACTGCAGTGGATTGTTTCCTGTCAAAAATGCAATAACTGATATTTCAGCATATACATTATAAACTGTGGGCTTCGTGGCAGGAATGAAAGATTTTTAATATGAATAACTGGAGATAAAATTGAATGGGTGTTATGGGTACTCCTGCCTAAAAGAAAGACATTTAAAAAGAACTGTAGTGATTCTTTCTAGTATGCCAGTTAGCTAAGTATTTACTAGATATATAGTCACTCAAATATTCTTACAAGACATTTTTAAATACCTGCAGCAGTTTTGACTCAATGTCCATGATGTTTCTAGTTTCAAGTCAAGTGTCACAGCTGACTGTGCAATCTGGATCATGAAAAACTGGGCTGACTGGTTCACAGCAAGTACAAGGGATGCTTTTTCATGACATTGAAAGTTGTTGCTGTCTGTGTTCTGATCTAGGCAGACCTGAAGTGCTTAGTTTTGTTATCTGAAAGTTTCTGTTTTGTGCTGTTTTTTGCTAAAAGTTTTATAATTTTAAACCCCCTCATACAGGAGTAGGGACAGTGGCTATCTGAAAATGTTGCTGTGCCACTGGTGGGACTGTTGAGCTGCAATTTATAATTGCTTGTAGCTGAGAAAGTCACACAAATGTTGTTGGGCTAGTGGGCTAGTACAAATCTCATTTATCATAGTTTGTGAGACATGCATCAGCGGCCAAGTTCCTCTGAATCCATAGAGGCATTACTGATTTTTGTGACTGCTTCTCTTCTCATTTCCTCACAAATGTGATTTGAGGTAAGTTGTGCTTACCAATATTGCAGCCCTTGCTTAAACAAGGAGTCTGTGAAGGGGAGACTTGTGCAGGGCCCTTATGAGAGACAACAATACAAATCAACACTAATGATAATCTTTATAGTGTTTTATATGTACCTGGGCCAAACTTGCTTCCTTGGCTAGCACTGAGACTAGATAAATTTTGCCATAAAAGCTTAGTTACATTAATTTAATAGCAGGTTATAGCAGTGGAGTTTGAATTGGTCTGCTTGGTCTAAATGGAATGGGGGTCATACCTCTGGATAGCCACAGGGGTCATTCTTAAAATGCTCACCTGACAAACCACTTGTTTTCATTAATTTTTCCTGCTTTAAAATCATGTCAGCACATTGCTTCTCCTTGGCTCACTGTCTTAGAACAGAAATAATGTGTGGGATATTAATGCACACAAATGGCATGAACACAGATCTACGAATGATACAATATGGTATGGCTTTTCAAAATGAAGCCTGGTGGCAGTAAGCTTTCACGTGGGTGAGATCAGCCTGTCTGGATACTTAGAATCCAAAACACTCGGCATGGGTGCCTGGAATTTCTCCCTTTTTTGGTCCAGCAGGACGTATGGCACCAGCAAGATAGCTTCCTTAATTCTAAGGAATGAAGAAATATGTACAGGAGGGTACACAATTCTGCATAATTTTATAATAGCAATTTGAAGCATTTGTGCCACAAAATATGAGCCCCCACCAGAACTTTCCCCAAGTTTGTGGAGGTTTAAGTTCATGTTTTCACTTCTTACTGTAGTGCTGGATCAAAGGTAGAAGATTAAAATGCAAATTGGCTTTAAATTCACAGTGTACTGTATAGGAATGTGGTTGTGTCCTTTGAAATAGGTGTGAGCCTCTATGGAAGCTCACTGTACTGTGGTTTAAAAATCTGAGATATAACAGCAATGTCTTACAAGCAGGCTTTAGGTACTTGTGCCTATGTGGTAAACATGGTCACTGTGTGAAATAGAGTATTAAAGCATTCTTGTGTATTTGCAAACCTAAATATTGTTGCAATAATTGCTAAAACATTTGTTAATTAAAAAAAAAATTACACAATATAGAAATGTGTAGTCACCAATTCAGTGCGTAAATTCTGAGGTTATTTTCACCCTGTGATTTACTAGGAAGTATTTAGTTCACTCATACAATTCTAGTAAACATTTTACCATGAAGCTATGACTACATTTTATTTTTCTTGCTCATGAAAAGCTCAGAATGTTTTTTTTTTCTAATGAACGTATTGACTTTTGTAAGAAAAAGATTGGTTTCTGCAGTGGGGAGCTGAAGGGGCTATATTTTACTTTGAATATTTGTTTACTGGTCTCCATTACTGATCATTTGCATCAAATGTGAAGTTGTTATACTTTCTTATAAAATTAAGATAACATTTTCACTTTAAACTCAGGGAGCACTTCAAACACAGTAGCCTTCAAATATTATGTAATGCCTGCTAGAAACAAGAAAAAGAGATAACTAACAGAGGAGGCTGACTGTTTACAGGGGTGCCTCCTATGGATTCAGCTGGCAGCTGACAGTCAGGCAGCTGCTGGGGTAAAATCCACAAGGTCTTACCAACTCTGGAATTTGCTATTTCGGTGACAGATTTGGAACTGCCCTATGATAGGTTCTGAATACTTTACATTGCTTGATTATTCATGTACTGTTATGATGTGTGTCTTCGGCATTTTCTCTATTCTGTATAGTATCATTTGTTTAACTTCTAAAAAATCTGTCCAGAAAATTAAGAACAAGAATGCACCAAGCAGTTAACTCAACATTAGATGGCTAATTGTTATTTATGGGGGCTATTAAATTTTTGATTCCCTCTCCAGCAAACTACAAGGACAAGAAATGAAATGTGAATGTAAAGTAACAAAAATAACGGGTGGGATTAAAAGAGACATGAGAGACAGACAGAAAAGCAGAAGCACTCATGGTCTACAGCACCTGGAAGATGCCAGGCTTCACTTGTGGTGGCTGAATAAATTAGGTCTGCCTAAATTATAGCTGAAGTTATGTGACAGAAATACATATATACAGTTTGCTGGTTATATGTAGATTATTTTTTATTAGACAAATATTTATAGCTAAAGTAAATAAGATTTATTTCTAAGAATTATAGAATGGTTTGGCTTGGATGGGACCTTAAAGGTCATCTAGTTCCAACCCTCCTGCTGTGGAAGGCTGTTTGTTCCCTGAATGTCGAACATACCATGGGCAATCCTGAGAGAAAAAAATTCAGGAGTCTGAATTCAGCCAGAGCATGGATGATGTATTGAAAGTTAAAAAATATGTGTCATCCTAGGGTGGAAATTTTCTTAATTAATTTTAAGATATAAAAACTAGACATCCAGTCTAGCTGTTGTCTGGGCTCTTGCTATGCAAAAAGACTAATACCTAATGAGTAACTCATGCAGTACCAATGGTACCAAGTCTAAGATAGATGTGACCTGTGGACAAAAGTCTTTTGGTGATCTTAACAATGTTTAAGCCATTAACCATTTCAGTCTCTGACAACCTGTCATCCTCTACATCCTTTATTTTTCTGTACCAACTACAGAGAGAACCAAGTCAATTTAGTTTATACGAATAGCTTTGATACAGTTGATGATGAGTTCCATCCTTCAGAGCAGAAAGACCATGAAATTCTTTTCCTGGGCAGGTGAGACTTGAGGTCTGCCACCCCAGGGGATGAATACAGAAAACCAGAAGGTGAATGGTGCCATGGGTAAGCCTAGAACTCAAACACCACCTTATTCCTTAGTATTCTGCATTACTCTACCCCAGCAGGAGGTACAAGGGTGCCTGTTTCTTTATCAGACATGAAGGAATGGAAGGTTTTACTGAGATATCTCAGAAATCTCAAGTAAAGCTTTTGGCTGTAGGATTATTGCTAGTTGTTGTCAATATGCTGAAATACAGTGACTGGGGTGTTAAAGATTTGGTTCTTTTTTGTGGTCTACATAATTGTCGGGGAACACCTAAGGTGAAGTACAGAGAGATTTTAATTGAGGTATGTGAGTCCTTATAATGAATATTCTTCTGTACAACAAACCTGCAGAGCTTAAAGATTATGATTTATTTATTGTTCCTTTTAAAAATGTATATACTAGGCAAATAGACTGAATGTGGCTGTGTTAAAATAATTTCCCACACTGAATGGCAGATAAAATGATACATATCCAAGTTTTCACTTTTGCTGTAGCCTTGACTTTTGTACTCCAGTGAATCTGAGCATGAAGTGTGATTTAAATAGATACACATTGTCAAGATTTAGGGAAGCCTAAGAAAGGCTTCCTTGGAAACATTCCTGTGTAAGTCTCATCTCCTGGATTCCAGTGCTGCTTTTCGCTTGGAATTTATTACATGTGTTATAATTGCATACTGTATATTGGTTGTGCTGCAACTTTTTCAGCTATTGTATCAATCTGTTCTTGAGAAGTTGTGTACATATGAAAGTGCATTGAAATGCAGAAGAATTGAGAAAAATCTTCACTGTGTGGCATTATGGGTGTCTAATGAAAAGTGGAAGAAGAAATGCACTTCCACCATGCAGAGGGATCAATATTTTGATGAATTTTATGACATGCAAGACTTTCCATAAAGGACGCTAATCTTAACCCTCTTCACCTTTTGGTATCTTATAGGAGTTACATGGTTCTTTTTACACTTTCATGTGTTCCCTTGTGGAAATACCCCCCATATATAATGCAGACAACTTCTGCTACTTCTGTATGGAATCCACTGCTCTGTTTTGTCACACAGCAGCTCCCAATCTGGTTTTGCTGTGTTAGGCTTTATCCACATGCACAGCTGCAGAGGTGAAGATAAAGTGCCAACTTGCACAGAATGGGAAACATTGGTGTTGTCAGATAAGTTGTAAGCATTACTAGATAGGTACCTTTTATCTCTTTGATTATGTCACAGGGTCCCTGAATATTAATTAAAATTAACATTGTCCCCGTGGCTGTACTCCAAAGGCAGGTAATTTTTTTAAGGTAAGAGAAGTTTGATTATGGGCTCTGACACCATCAGAAAAATAGAGAAATGATTCTCTTCATTTTAATGTCAATCTAGTCTTCTCTGCTTGTTACTTTTAGAAATAATCCCAGCAGTAGCTGTTTATTTTACCTACTCAGGATGAAGTTATTTTTATACTCCTCACAGTGTCATTCAATCTAAAATAATTTGTCTCTGCTTGTTTGTCAGGTTTTTTCCTAAGTTTTGTTCTTCCATCTGTTTGTTTAGTCACCAATAGCTGTTCACTCTCACAGTATGCCATCTGACCCTGCAGACCTGTTTTTTTCAAACGTTAACATTATTCAGCATTATTTTCTTTCATTTTTCCTAAGTGTTGGTGCTTCAGTGATTTTATTCCTGGTTAAAAATAAAAATATCTTTTTATACTAGTTAAAGTAATCTCTGTTTCTCTTGGGGCATAGAGTCTTGCAATTTAATTTGGACTTTTCTTCAACTCCATGTTATAGACTTCTGTCCTTTGCCTTTATTTTCAGTCCTGATACCAAGTGAAAATGGAAAACGTGCTCCAAATGTTCCACCTTTGGTCTGTGCATTCAGAATTAGAGTATGAAGATGATACATACTGTACTTGGTATGGTTTTCGATAAAACTTTTCATTAATAATTTGTCTTCTGGGTTTATTTTTTCCCCCATGTACATACAAACTGTTAGTTTTCAACAGAATGGAAATCACTGAATCCAAAAAGGAATTTTTAAGACATTGGCTTTTTGTGTGACCTTCAACAGACAGTTCTCTTCAACAGAGAGTTATTCTTGCGCATATTCAGGCTTTAGCACCGGTGGGTTGTTTACAATTCTGATAGAGGCAAAAGAAAAACAAGACAGTGATTCCATCAATTTGAAACAATGCTGTTTGTGACGGGCTGTGCACCAGCAGATCTGCAGCCAGGCACGCCAGCAGAGGAGCCCTTCCCTGGTGCTGTGCAGAGGAGCGTGAAATGAATGGGGACCTCCCCTTCTCTGTTAAAACTCTGGCACAGACTAGTGTTTTTTGAAGAGTGCAGTCCTGACAGCTGTGGAAATGTGTTCCTGCTCTCAGCTCAAGAAGAGAGAGTTGCAGAGGAGCTTCCCAACATTCATTATCCAGTCTGCATCAAAACTACTCTCTGAGGAGTATCCCAGTCTTCAAATGTGTTTGCAGTGAGGTCTCTGCTGAGACATCTCCTGAAGGTTGCATTATTATCTGCAGTGTTGGTGGGTGTGTGCTTGACAGGTAGTGGACTGTATCCACTGGTTCCCTAAACAGCCTTCTGCATGACAGCAACTTCAGGTTATTTCTACCTCATCTTCTCAGAAAAGAGATGTCATTTCTTAGAAAAGAAATCTCATTAAAATAAAAACAAGAGCTTCAGTAAAAAAATCTTTAACTTGTTTAAGAGAAGGGTGGGGTTTTTGGTCTGAAATTACTGTTTTAAAAAATGTATTCCTGTAAATGGTTAACATACAGAAGAATTGTTTATGAGCTGAAGTGGTTCCAAAAACCCTGGTGGCAATGGGTATGAGCCTATAGGCTCTCCAGTGCTCTCCTTAATGCTGCCAGAGTTTCCAGGAACAGTCTCAGACTTTGGTCCCTTGATGCAATGGTATAGAACATTCTTCATAGCCAATGAGGTAAGGAAGGCCTTCAGGGATGCAGTCCACATTGGGAGTTGAGAGGGTAACACCCCCTCAGCCTCTGCCCTTAGTGTTCATAATAGCAAAACCCGACCTCTGAGCTCTGTAGGGTGCAGCATACAGAGGGCTTGGCCCATGAGGGGGGCTTGTAGGGAGTGTGTCAACAGCTGTGGCACCCACAGAAATACACTGCAGCAACCCCAGGAGGAGAACTGACTGTTGCACCAGTGAAGTAGTGTCAAAGGGCTTTTAGGGAACTGGCCAAACAAGCTGAACTTGTGTGTGCTCACAGCAGGCAGAGCAGAGATGCTGAACACATGCTGCCTGCTATCAGCAGCCCTGCGGTTGCCAAGAATTGCAGCTACACCATTACATAAACCATCACAGTACACATTGTGCAGCCAGACGTCTTGTTTGTGTGTGAACAGCTCTGCGTAGGTATGTGGGGAAGTTCACACATGGTAACAGGTTCATGATTTAAATTTAGTACCAAAAGTTAGGTTCTTTTGTTGCCTAAAGTCATCACCAATAGACAGTATTCACTTCTTTTTTGAAATGGAGGAAGAGAAATGGAGGTGCATGCAACATGATAGAGCAAATTTATCCTGTCAGAGAAGGCTCAAGTACATCTTGTCTTTTTGACAGATTCTGTGCTCTCAAGGCCAAAGAGCAGCTCTGGTTCTCTACAACACTAGTAGGCATTTCATGCATTTAACCCTTAGAAAACTGGCTGGCTCACAGGAAAATAAAAATACATCTTTCCAAACCATCTTGGCAAATGCGATAATTTAATTCAAACAGTGTAAAGCAATTAGTCTGTATAAAGAACTTATAATAGGCAAATTCATTTTTTTTAAAGTAGCTATTTCTAGCTCATTAAACACAGAAAACTTCTTTACACAGCTTTTTGACTGCACTCCATCAATTCAGCCCAATCAACACAGATTTTCTCAATCTAGAAACAAAGCAAAATGAAATAAGAGAAATTAAACAGTGAGTAGATCAGTCATCTCTGCTTAGCTTTTCAGGCTGCTATAAATGTTTTTTTCAGTTCAGACATGCTGAAAACAATAAGCCAGCTGAAAAACATGGCTGTGATTTTAAAAGATGCATTATTTTTAAGAAAATTGAAAATTGGTTATAAAATCAAACTTTCTCAGACTCTTTTGTGAGTATATATCTTCAGGCCTAACTTGATATTCTGCTCAGAATTGGAAGAAAGAAAAGTTTCATTATTTGGTTAAAAAAAGAGGCAGTCCTTCCAGCATTGATCCATCGTGGTATGTAGAGGAATAGCCTGGCACATTGTCATTAGCATAAAAGACTGAAACACCTGCTCACAGTCATACCATCTTATTTATTTCAGAAGCTGTTATCTGTTATTTGATATAAAGTAAATGCTCCTACAGACCTGGGAGTAGTTTGAAACATTTCATTGTTATGGGTACTCTGCCACATCTTTTTCAGTGAGACCCAGCAGTGCTAAGGTGTCTGGACTCCCAGAGCAGGCAGGACAGATGGAATATGTTACCCCACATCTTTATGGCAATAGATGGATTTTCCTTGTCACAGATAAAGTGTGGCTTCTGCATGGCTGGGGACAGTGGCAGATTTTTTTAATTAGCATTTGAATCTATTATTTATGAGTGCATTCCGTGATGTCTGAATCCAAGGGCAAGCCCTGCTGTGCTTGACTTGGTCTCTCAGAGAGAGGGCTTGAAAGGACCTGCAGCTGGAGAGAGCTGAGACTTTCTGGTTGACTGCTCCTGCCTGTTAGGCAAGGACAAGAATTCAGAGGCTAAAGATTTCCCAATTCTCAGTGTCCTTGCCCTAAATATCATTTGCTAAGGAGAGCCATGTGTTAGCTTTCTGCTAGTTCCCAAATTTGCAGATGTTAACAGAAGACCTTGTTGTTAAAGGCAGGCCCTTTTGACACCACATGCAGCCTAAGGCTGTGAATTTCTGACAAGTTCCTCAACAAGCACATCATGCTTTGGGCAACAGGCACGTTCAGCCAAGAACTGTGAAAACCATTCTGGGGTTGTTCCTTTTCCTCCAAGCCAGACCCACCAAGAGCATCACCACTCCTGATGGTGCTGATAGGGCTGGACAATCTGTTGATGCAGTGAGCCAGGATGCAGCTCTCTACACCCAGCTTCCCTCCTACACAGTGAAGCAGGAAGCAATTACAGCTGTTTGGACCTAATTTTTTATTCTGAATGACTATGAGAGTCAGGCATACAGTAAGCACATGCCAAATTATCTATGTTGTCCATGAACAAAAGACTCAAATTTACAACTCAGGAAAGGTATTTTGTGTGGTGAGCATTTAAAAATGTTTTTAAAGATGTATACCTAATGTCACAGGGTTTATATTTTTAAAGTCTTTCTGTAATTTATTTAAATTTCTGTTCTCTTATCCTATTTTCTACAGCAGAGGGGTAGTTGTATGTCTATGCATCTGAAATATTGTTCTGATGTTTTATCATCACTTAAAACCTGCATGAAAATGGTAATATCTGGCTTTTAGGCAGAGTTCAAAAACATGAACTCATTATGTGTGAGACTGTGAGTGCTACATAACAGTGAACTATGGAAATGATATAGTAGTTTTGCACAGCCAAAGGAAAGGTCAAAGCACTTACAAAAGTACTTATTATGCTACCTGTGCTACCAAGTATCTTATTCTTTGAATGGTACCATTAAATTGAATGCAAACAAAAAGGGAAGGGATTGATTAATGTGAATAAACTGGAGCAGTTGAATAGTAAATTATTTTTGGTAGGACATACAATGCTTTCTTCCCAACCTTAAGAATTAGGTGCAGTCTTGCCAATTAATGGTTATTTTGTGCAGTCCTTGAGTAGGCGGCACAATCTGCACACCGCTGTTTGTTATAGACAAGTGGACTGACTCTGGATGTAAATGGATGTTAGCATTCAAGGTCATTTAGACTCTTTCAATTCAAATTTCAGAAAATTCAAAAAGGAATTGCCATTTTCCATAGGCTTTATATGTTACGAGTGACTGAATACATTGACCTTTTTGAAGCAACTTCTGAAAAATACAGGAGGACCTTCACCCATCAGCTGTGCTCTTTCTTCAAGGTTTGCAACAAAACTAAATAACTTTTTTGACCTGCAAAAGGCAATTTTTTTATCAATTTTTGAATGATGATTTAATGTAATTTGTGATACTTGTTTTGGGAAGGGTGACCTGAAGAGGCATGGGCCTGTTTCCTTCTCATTAATTAATCTCAGAATTTTATTTATAAAAAATAAAAACTACAAAAAAAAATTTTAAAAAGAACAGATGTTCACAAAAGCTTGTCCAAGCACTTTTTCCAAGTTGCAGAAATGGTGGTAACTATTCTATCAATAATCAATGGAAGTGTAACTTCTGGATATCACATAATCACTATATATGTGATTTTGACTGCTGGGTTAATAAACACTGTTTTGCTACTCATGTACGTTTTATTGTGTTGAATGATAAACTGTACCTGATCATAAAATAAATGAACTTTTCTCAAAAAGAGCTATCAATTCTGTTATTCTGTAGCTAAGAAAGGCTGCTGAAGTACAAAGGGAAGAGAAATAAGCAATTATGGAGATAAAAAAAAGCTGTTCAGAGAAGTAACATTTGTAACTCACAAAGGCTGTGATTCCATATCCAACTAGCTGGTTTCCATTAGTTTTTTCCTTAGGGTAATATAATCCATTTAGAATCACTCTTGCTGATACATTGTTTTACAACTTTTTAATTCAGCAAACAGGCTTTCTTCCTAGTCACTGTCTTTCCATCAGCTTTGGTGACCCTGAAATTAAAGGGCTCAGAGACTGTTTACACTTGTATTCAGCTATGGGGCATTAAATTACTCTGCAAAGGTCTTCAAAACTCAGGTCAGACTTCTCAGTTGCACATCATACATAGTATTCAGGTGGAATCCATCCAGGTAGTAGTGTGTAGCTTTATTCATGGACTAGTTTTATATCAAGTACTTCTAAATGTAAAAGCTTCTTAGATAAATCTAAGAATACTTGCAATTACTTCTGTGTAAGAAGGTCAACTAGATCAACAATGTTTGGTCGTTTTGGTAACTAAGAGTGTTTGATTGCTTGTTTGTTTCCCTTTCTTGTTCCAAGAGTTCAATTAGTTTTCATTATCAGTGGAGTTGTAATGGTATAAAGCTAAAGCTGAAATGTTTCATATCATTAACTACTGGACTACAAGCAGGAATCAAACCACCACATCACAGCCTGGTTTCTCCTGGTCCATGCTTGTACTGTAGCAATTCAGAGGTAAATTTGCCTCATGCTGATTAGACATTCCTCATACATTCCACCCTTCTTTTCAGTATCTTATGTCCTTTTAGTAATTCAGTCTTGTCACCTAAATCCAGAATAACTTTTAACAATTGGTGCTAACAATTACACCCCTATCAAGGCCACTGGTCAAGAATCTGTGCATAGCAAAAGACAGTTATTGCTGTCTTCAAAATACTAAATTATTATGGTCATAAGCAATTGGAAATTACTAGTGGATATGTATTTTGAGAGCTTCTGTCACTTAGATTTTAATGAACCAGAACAGAAACTTGCATTACTCAAACAAGACTGAACTAAACATGTCTGAACAACCTTTCAGAAAGCTTGTTCAAATAAATATATTTATTAACAAAATGTTAGACAAATAGAATGAAATCTTTGCTCACTGATTGCCTTTTGCAGTCCCGAAAACAATGGTATGCTCAATTAAATACAGTGCCCACTAAACTTATAAAGATTACCCCTTTGCAAAGTTCAAGTATTTATTTAGAGACGATGTAGTTTTTTTAAAATACCACATCTCTAGTGTTAGGAATGTTTCACAGATAGGTAAAATCATTACATTCTTGAACGAAAGCTTTAATACTTAAGTGAAATGTGAAGAATACTTCAAAAGTCTTTGATGATTTTATTAACAAATACGTTTTATTTAACATTTAATGCCAGAACATTAAGCTAAAAAATAATAAAGTAAAATATATACTTTTGCAGATATAGTAAGATAAAAAAATAGTATTTTAAAAGTACCAAAAGCCCCTCAGCATGTTTTCTTCTCTATGTTTTCCTTATTGTTCTTTCTAGCATGGTACTTATTCACAATATTTCAGCTGTAAGGCTTCTGCCTTCATCTCTGGCTCACTTAAGAATCAATTAAGAATTTATTCATTCCTTTAAAACATGCAAAAAACCCACAACTTCCAAGAGGAAAAGCCACATAGCCATAGAGCTGCAGAACTTACTGCAAGAATACTGATAAATAAAACCTTTGTTATCATCAGTTAATTACAGTTTAAGGCTAAATCCTTGGCTGGTGGCAATGGGCAGTCACTGAGTACAGCAGAGTCTATATGCACCAGTCACCTGCCAGCTTCCAGGTTCCAAGTCATGGCAAGTTGTTTTGTCTCTCTGCAAAGCAAAGTATATATCAATAATATTCCATTATTGTTCGTACACATCACTAGGAAAGTTATATTCATAAAGGCAGTATGTTGATTTTCAGTCCACCCCAATATATACATTTGAAAATTGGTTTCTCTGAGGAGTTAAAGGAAACCTTGGGTGAAATCACTGCATAATATGAAAAAAAAATCACAAAAGTGCATATACGTGTATGTATGTATACATGCAGAAGAAAGCCATGTTGCCACTTGCAGCACAGCCAGCTACCACTACATTGCATTTACTGCTGTAGACACAGGCCTGTCGTGGGTCACAGAATACATTTACATGAATGTCAACTTTAGGTCTTGGTTCCAGAGACCCCACCACGGGATGTCTTCCTCTTAGGGAAAGGAGTAAGGCCAGGGCCTGCCTGGAAGTGGCACTTTATTTCAGGCAACTATGTGTGGACCAGGATCTGCCGCACTGAAGTTGCAAACTTAAAGCTTTATTGCAAAAAGAAGAAACTATTTCACACCAAACTATAGTTACTATATCAACTTTATGGATCTTTGTAGACCAAATACTAAATGATTTTTTCCATGTCCCACCAAGTAAATCTGGTAGAAACAATACCACTTTTCCCACTAGCTTCATGAATTTTGAAGGGGCCGAGTTTAGAATGGCAACTGAACACACTGAAAGTCATCATCACTCTGAGTAAAATGTTCACTTCAAGCTCCCTCTCAGTGACACTTCTTCAGCAAGTGAAGAGTTATATTTTTAACTGCAAGCATAGTCTCTGTGCAGGTTGGTTTGATCAGCGTCTCAGGAAGTAAAAATCCAAAATGGCCAGTGTCACGCAGCTCAAATGCAAATGCGTAGGGGATGCCATTTTTGTAGGCCCAGTCCATAGAGCTGCCAGAGCTCACATCTGAAAGAGGAAATTCAGACAAAACTTTAAAAATATGTTAAATGCAGGTCATGTTGAAAGCACCAGAGGATTCTTGTGGCATTTTGTCTCCAGAACTCAGTGAATACACTTGCAACTCCAGCTGTTGCTTGCCCGGATCCTGAACACCCTTCCAAGAAGAGCATGGGCACCCAGCACCTGGTGGAAGGTGCTCAGCATGATATGGATTAGATCCTTGATTTTCATCAGAAAAAAAATTGTAACTCACTCTTTTGTGTAAGGCAAAACTTTAATAGAACATTTAGGATAAAACCTCAAACTGTTCTTGTCCTCATCTGAGTGCAGTCTACAGCTTTTCTTCCACAATGATCTCCCAGCTGAACTGGGGTTCCGTGTGCTCCTAGGTGTAACTTGTTTTTCTTAGGCAATTTCTTTTCAGGGAGGAGAGGGAAAATTGATAAAGTAATCTAACTTCTTCTTTTTCAAATGCTTTTAAAATGCTTTTCATTTGTTTTGTTTTCTCACCGTTTCCCCACAGCATGAGAGCATTTGCATAGGTGGTGTCTAATATTAACAAACCTTCCCCAGGAAGTGTGCTGCTTATGCTGTCGTTATCTCCATATGTTGATTACCCAAGACACATATTTATATAAAGATCCATCTCTCATGTGGCCTGCTGTCATCTGTGCAATTCTGGCATTAACTCACACTGCTTTTTGTTTGCCATAGGACTGACTGCACCGTAATGAGCACAAGATGATGACCAGGGTGTGAGATGGAGGCCCACAAGTGGAGCTGTAGCTGAAATGCAGCAATGGCAGAGGAGATGCAGGAGGTTGCCTGGGAAAAATCTTAAGCTTTTCACTTTTCCCATGTGTGTTATCATTACCCACACCATTCAGGCCTCGTAGTTTCAATAAAGAAAAAAAAGCATCTTGTTGAAAACTGTTGAACTTCTTTTTCTCTTATCTGTCTACAGTTTCCTTGACAAATGCTGTTACAACTTAGTAGTGCATTTGCAGTATCTGATAAAGATATGCTTTTAAGATCTTAATTTGTCTTTCTTTTTAAAAAATGTATTTTATAGGTTATGAATATGTTATTTTCTGGATTTTGGCTCTCAAATGTGTTGCATTTTAATCTCTTATTGCATCAGTGAGTTAATCTTACTGCAATCAACTGACTGAATCAGTTGCAAAACTTCTGCCTTCCTCACAACTCAAAACTGGATCAAAGTTCACTTCAAACAGTGTTTGCTTTCTTTGTTATAATAAGGGTATTCTCCTTCTTACCACAGGAAGCTCAAAGTCACAAATCTGCCAGAGGAAAACTTACACAAAGTGCTAGATGCAGGACCGTATCTGTATCTTATACCATAGGCTGACTGAAGAGCATTAACAGCATTGTAGGCTGCTGATTCCTGGGGAGGAGGAGAAAAACAAATACATAAATTAGACTTTGAATTAAGTAGTGTAATGGGTTTGGAATCTGGGTCAATGGATCATTGATTTCCAGTGCAAGGCTGTGTTCCATGAGACCGTGGCAGCTAATTTAAAATTATTGTAAAGGATAAGTAAATTTATTTTTTTTTATTGACAACAATTCCCTGAAAAACCTGGTTTGGCATTTTCATGCCATGAAGCTTGCTTCAATGTGAATGACCAGACATTAAATATTTGTATATGATATCAATCTAGGAAACATGGTGAGGCCATGAGATGATATAATCTCTTTTTTACACAGTTTAAAAGCTATGCATGCATTTTCTGTGGCTGCATTTCCCAGTCCACTAAACCTTGTCTCTGCTGGGCTTGTGAAAGAGAAATGATGTCTTGTTGACACTTCACAGTGGTTCAGTGAGCAGAGTGGGAAGAAAGAGGGAGGCAAATTCTACTCCTGATTATCTGATGAGCAGGTGAATGTTCACTGCTGGCCTAACTTTCTCTGGGGCTACGTGATGCAGTGTTGGAGAACACTATTGCAGAAATATGATTGCAGTACTGCAAGGGGAAAATCAGCACCTACATTTCAAAAACTCTGTGGATGCAGTCTCTTTAGGAGGTTCATGGCATCCTGTGAAACTGGGTGCAGGAGGCCTGACCCATGGCAAATTCTGAGGGTCAAACATGGATAGTGCATCCAAACACAGAGAAAGAAAAATGAATATTATGATCCCAAAGAAAAGAATACGAGGGAATGTACAATGAATGATGGGCAAGCAGAGAGCCATCTCCCTACAGAGAACAGGAAATTATTATCTTGGGAGCTAGAAACTGCTGCACTTTGAACCACTGTGTAGAGCTGCAATAGTTATTTGATTTGTTTTACTTCCATGAACTAAAGAAGTGCAAGTCTGAGTTTATGCAAGTCTTCATGAACTCAGTCCTTCCCTTGTTATTCTTCAGGCTCTAGATGAATGCACTGGGGAAGGACTCCTCCATACTTGCCTTTTTATGTTTTTCCTAACCTTCCACTTGTTTGCCCTTGTCAGGAGCCATGATTTTGATTTAATCCTTGGTCTAACCCATGCAGGCATTCCTGCTTTGGGTCTCTGTCTGTCTGAGTAGAGAAACCCAAGAAAACTGTTTTAAAATGTCGTTCCAGAAACAAAAATAAATTAATTTTCACTTACTGATCTGCAGGTGGGGCTTTGGAAAATGTGGAAGGCTCTTAGCAAATGGAAGAGCAGTTTTTCACTCTGTTATAAAAATCTGTTAAGCACAACCAGATTTTTTGTTTCTCAGCAGAGGGATGATAGTGCTGGAGACTGACTTTTTCAGCTTAGCCTCTTGCCACCTCCATGAGAGAGTATGTGGAGGCAACAACCCTTGAACTCATTGCTTCCTGCAACTTCTGCTGGACTGGGATGTAGTTGCAGCTGGTGTGAGGGGGAACCTCTGACTCACCCCGACACCAAAGATCAGGAGGTGGGAAGAGGTCCTGTCCTGTGGTAGAAGGGGCAAGTGCTGTCATTTGGCACTCTTCCTCCAGATGCCTCGACTTCTGAGTTGTGACATGCAAGACCCACAATGGGATTGGAGGTGCTGGACCCTGTGAGGGCAGCGAGGTGGCAGTGGGAGGTCACAGCAGTGGCAGTGGCAGGGCCCGGGGAGTGGGGAGCTCCAGCAGCAGCGGGGGCTGTTGTCTGGTGCCTGCACTGAAGCCCCAAATACCAGGCTCAGTTGCTCAATAGAAATCTGTGAGCATCTGTGCTTACCAGCCCAGGTTTGTGGTGTGGAGATGGGATGGCCTGACAACAGGCCTGATGCCAAGGGAGCAGGAGACAGAGCTCTGCAGAGGGAACTGAGAGGGGTGGACAGCAAAATCCCCATAAATTCACCGTGTCAAGGAGAACATAGCCACAAATGAGAAGAATCCCTGTGCACAAGTTATGCACTGTACAGCAATGAGACAACAGAAGCAAGTCCTGTTGAAATCTTTTGAAGAAAGAGTTTGACAATGCCTGTTCAAAATCAGCACAACAGGGCTGGGTTCTGCACAGAGGAAGCAACTGTCTGGAGGTCAGACTGGGAGTGTCCCAAATCCATGTCCACCAAATAGGCAGGCAGCCCTGGACACTGTGAACTTGAAGCTCCTAGCCTGGAGGGATGCAGCTTGCTTCCACTGTTGGAGCAATGTGCCCAAAGAGACAATTCTCTACTGCATCATACTGTGCAGGTTGGATCCTGAATAAACCCAGGCAACCAGTATTTGAACACCCTCAAGGAGAAAATGCCACATAAAATTACCAGATTTTTACAAAGACATACACAAACTCAGTCATGCCATGTAAGTTCACTGCAAACACTAAGGCAAACAATGGTACAGGAAGAAAAAGGAATGAAAAGCAGGTGAAATTTAAAACCCTTGAGATGGATGTATGTTTCTGCTGGGTTTTTTCAATCTAAAAGAGCACTTTTATTTTAAGTATTAAAAAAAAAAACAGGTTTCAGGAGAGTGATAATAAGAGAGTTGTGCTAAAATAGAGCAGAATGCATGTTGTGATCAGTACACAGCTCTCCAGTTTCAAAGCAGCTCTGAATAATTGAACACTTTAATCGAAATGGTAACTGACAGCTCACTAGAATGATCCAACCCAGAGAGAAACATCCTCTCTTCTGCTCAGAATTAATTGTGGCCCACTGTTAGCACCAAATGTTATTTATCTGCCGTGCATGGGTGGGGGGGTCCTACAGTTATCCACTGTACGCAGTCCTTGTAGGCCAACAACCTTTGTTCCACCAGCATCAGGAAACAGAGATCCATCACTTTCCAGCTCACTGTAATTTCCAAGAGAACTGGAGAATCTGAAATATTCAGCCTAAGTCACTGTTTTAGAGCCTTCAAATATTAAAAACTATTTGTTTAGGTGCCACCAGGTGATGGATCCTTTGGCTGTAGGCAAATATTAAAACACACAAATAAATAAGCAACATTATTCCATTAATTTTCACTATGCTCCCCATAATGAGCTTTATAAATAACAGGAAATTACTTCAGTTTCTTATTCCAACCTCCCCGGTTTTTTTGACCCTCCGCAATAAAAAGAAGTATAGAGTCCAAATATTGGCAAAATACTTAGAATTGAGATTTGGCTTCCATTTGTCCAAGGCTGTTGCTTAAAGCAGTGTCTTTCTTTGTTCCTTTAGGTCTGTGCTCCATTCCCTCTGATGAGAAGCCTGATCCAAGGTCTTACAAATCTTAGGAACACCTACTGAACATCAAAAACTGGGATCTTTTGGTCTAAAAGCTATGGATGGAAAGATAGAGTGTGAGAATGTTGAGGGGCAGTGACTCCCTGTCTCAGAATGGAAATATCTCTTGAGCAACAAGAACAACATGTACTGAAGACATACTGGTATCTGTGAAAACTCTCCCTTACAGTGAATTTCCTGTCTATAGTGTCTGCTATTTTCTATGGTATCTGGATATTTTCATCAGATACCCAATAATTATATAATTGCAGAAGAGATGATGATTCTTCCTAACATCATGTCTTTATCTTCTTCTGTGTTGTGTGTTCTTAAAAAAATATTATTGCACCTGCTGATCTTCAAAAGAATTAGATCCAGTGGTTTTAAATTCCCAGTCCATGTTTTTTTGATAAGTAATAATCATCAATTCACTTGGGGAACTCCTTGTTACTCCTCAGAAGAGGGTAGAGAAGGTGGAATAAAAAGAAGATTCATGAATTTTTTCACAGTCAGTACAAGACTGGGTGGTCAGTCCCCACAAGTCTCATAATTTTTAGCTCATTTGGCTGCTTAGTTAACTTCTAATTTGCTCTGTTTCACAGGAATGCTGTCAGACAGAAGAATGTTTAGTAGCTTTTGAAATTAAGTGTCTCAACAGAAATAAACCTACAAAGTGAGTTTAGTTTGTGGAGTGCTGGCTGCTCAGCCTCCTGAGAGAACAGCTGAGTGAAACTTCAGCGAAGCTCCAGGGACTGACAACATAATTTATTCTGCACAAGATAAATCCAAGGTGCAGTTAAGCTCCTCTGGGGCAAACTAGCTGAAACTTGCAAGTTAAAATTCACTGCAACTTTTAAGGTAAGAATGGGAGATACACAGAAAATGTAATTTTACTGGGGACTGAGGGTGAGAGAGCGAGGCTTGCAACTGGTTGATATAATGTGGGTCTGTGAGCAGGAGCAAACAGAAAGCAAAGCTTAGACATGTTTTTCTAGGAGAATAAGCCATAAGGAGGGTTTTATGAACAGGAGGCTGGCTAAAACAGACCTCAGCCTGCAAGCAGAGGGAACAGTTCTGCATTTGGATGAGCATGGAATACATGAAATGTATGTATCTGTAAATCAATAAGCTTACATCAAAAAATGTATTCTTCATTAATGTATTCTAATATACAGAAGCCCCTGATGTTAATTAACTGCTTGCTTAAAAAGGGTTAGAAACACTGTGTCCAAGCAGAATGACACATATAATGTGATTGAAGCTTTACTTTTGGTGAAATCTCAGAGATTTTGAATTGATAAATGTAAACAATTTCAATTTTATTTTGTTCATCAAATTGAAGATGATCCTCTGTGTGCTCCTAGTGTTTAAGTTCTGAGCATGAAGAGACAGAATTTCAGCTAGATGCCCAAGGACTTGACTACATAATTCCCATTACAGTTAATTAAATAAAATTATAATAACTATAATTAAAATGTAGGGATTTATCCTATAAAGTAATTTAAAGGGGCTGATGGATGGAAAGCACTATACCATTTTAATCAAATTACCACTGACTCATGGAGAGTGAAGGTTGTATAACCAGAAATGTGATTGCAGGCAAATCCAGAATAAATACCTCTCATTATTAAATACGTGCAAAGTATTGAAGAAACAAGTCTCCTCTCAAAATAAAACGTATCGAAAAATATTATATAGGGAAGTATATTCCCCCAAGCTTTAATGTACTTACCACACAGTTGAAGTTTGGAATAGTTGCATATTTGTAAGAGTAAGGGTACAGCAGCATCTGTGCATACGCATGGAAGGACAAATAGGCTTTTATTTGTTTCCGGTGTTTGCGGAGAAAATGAGCAACAGCCTTTACTTCAGGCTCAGACTCAGGAAAGGGACCACAGTAGGTGTCATCACATGGGTGAAATGAAGCACCTTCATCTAGAGATTGAAAGAGAAAGTCGATGA
This sequence comes from Scytalopus superciliaris, assembly GCA_013400415.1. Taxonomy (NCBI): domain Eukaryota; kingdom Metazoa; phylum Chordata; class Aves; order Passeriformes; family Rhinocryptidae; genus Scytalopus; species Scytalopus superciliaris. The sequence continues at coordinate 454,816 of VXBX01005998.1, read as the reverse complement.
TGAACAATCACAGAGAATTTCCAAGGGTCAGCTTCTGGCTAAACCATTTTTGGCTCCCGTGAAAAAGCATGAAAAGCAATAAACAAATTGCTTGCGACTGATGGGCATGAGTCAGTGGGATCTCAGTACAGCAATCTGCTTATTCATCTAGTAGACACATCAAGTTGCCAATTGGCCAACTACACAAGACAAATCTTTAATGCCTTTAAGATCATTTTAATGTACTGGCTACTAGAGTGGTGGTTACAATGGTAGGTAGATGACCTAAACAGGCATGACCTTAGAGACTGGTTTAAAACTTGAAAATAGTTCCTGACTGGAATATTTTCACCCTTGCAAACCTTATGAGGAAAAAATAACAAGCCACATGGGATGATTGCTCAATTAGCTAAAACAGAAATCATCTCTGTTTGCACAGGGACTAACTCTCCTTCAGGTTTGGGGCAGGGGTTCAGTCCTGAGCATATCTTTCGCTATGTCAACCTGCTCAGGTGGCAGCAAGCTACATGAGAGTAGGCTGCCTGTAATATCCCATGAAGTACTGAAAGATGAGACTGAGAAAAGGAGATGTGATGGTGGCTCCTTTATCATTTAACAATTCTGGAGCTAAGCCATCATCTCATTCACAGCTTAGGGCTTGGGCCTGAAAGAACAATATTTATGCAAATCCACTCTGCTCTTTTATCTGCTGTGATTTCAAAATACCAGAGGTTTTACACTGACCTGCAGAATAATAATTGTTTGAGAACTTCCTTAGTGCCTTCAGGGATTTACAAAAGCAGTGTTTTATTAGCTTTCCTTTGTATAGTAAGTACTGCCATCTTCAATTAAAAAGAAAAGAGCAGTATGTGAGAAGGCATAATGATATCAACTAAACCAGGGTTATGCAATCAACATAATGCCAAAATTAAAAAGTAGAAGGATTTCATGCTGCAGTTTCATTTTTAAGATGAAAATTGAGACTACCATTCAATGGCCACAGGTGGGGATTTCAAAAGGTATTAGTGCTTGGATTGTAGTGGATATGGAAGGGTAATAGAGAGGGCAGATGGTCTCCTCCATGTGTGAACAGATGGCCACCAAGTCATTCAAATCCCAAGAGCACTCTGCATCCATGTCTTGTCAGATAATATAGCTAAAGGACAGCTATTTAACAGAGCTTCCAGAGCCTTTGGGGATTTTCATGGACACTTCATCTCCTGTAGCGGTGTTCTATACTGAATCATGGAAATGGACATCACTGTTAAAACAGAAGAATCCTACAAGCTAAGGGTAAAATGAGCCAATGGTAAAATATGACTTGGTTTAGCGACTTCCAGTGAAGACAAACACTCTAAACTGTCCAACCTATTACTGTGAGCCATTTGCAAACCCAGCTGTAGTTAATACTTTACCTTAAGTGAGGCTGGCTGGTAGTAAAAATGGGTTTCCATGGGGGCCTTGGATAATGTAAGGATATGCTTCATTTTCATACTGGAAGTTCTTTCAAAGTAACTCAAGAAGGAAAAAAATTGATACAGTATCTATCAACTCCTGTAAAATTTCTGAGTTCATGGGAAGCAAATGGAATTGTGTAAAATGTTACCATGCTGCCTTATTTTTGTACCTGATAGCATGCTGGGGGAGGACAAGTATCCTGCAACATCCATCATGAGATCAAATGAACAAAGGAAATGTGTGCTGAGACTGATAAAACCAGTGCTTTGATACAGAAGGAAGACTGAGAGGATGGATGAGCTGGAGCATGATTCTCAAACTTCCTTGCAGCCACTTCTGCACTGCACTGCCAGTGTAGGGTACTGTCCTCAGTGAGCACTGGGGTGCATGGAAATTGGGATGCACTGGAAATTTTAACTCCCACTGCTGCTCTTTCAGGGACTCGGATGCAACCCCTTTAACTGGATTTGCCCTATGACATAATTTAGTTCTAAATACCTCATTATTTGCTTTAAAGTTGATATTTCTGTCATTATCATTAAACCATTGTGCTGGTTATTGTACATATTTAAGTACGGCAAGGAGTATTCCCAGAGTTTTTGCTGTCAGTATTCATGTGGTTCTGTGTGCGATTTCTGTGCAGTTTTGGGTACAAGGGCGCTGCAATGGGAAATCCAGCAAAATCAGTGATATGGCCTTTTTCTTGGTCTCTAGAGAATACAGGAGTGGCATCATAAAGTTCACCTCAAAGTCCTACACTAGAAGGGAAGAGGAAAGCAGAGGGAATGCTGTGTTATCTGTACTGACGAGCTCCCTACTGCTAGCATGTGGCAGCTTTGCTGGGGCTGGATTCTGCCACAGCACACCTGCCTTGAAGCCCCACAGTGAAGTTCAAGCTTGTCTGCAAACTCTAAGCGTGACTGAACTGAATGAAAAGGTTTTTATAAGCACATGAAGTTTTAATATTAAATACACCATGATTATGCAAGCCTCAAAATGTGGTATCATCCAGATTCTTCTCTGACTCATTTAGTGTCCAGGATCTTCTGAGCACAGCCCAGTTCATGAAAGAGCTTTTCATTCTCTGTCAAAACAGAGAATCAGGCAGGGTCTGGGTTTCAGTGGAGAAGCAGAGCATGTAGTTGGTGGGATGATGAGCAACCTTCAAGGAATTTTTATTTTTTAAACTTGTGGTTGAGTACTTGTCTTTCATGTTCAGTGTGGGGGGGAAATGCAACAGCTAGGGGATTACAACACACTATGCATGTGGGTATTGTTACAGTTTCACTCAACCTAGAAAAATAGGGTTTTTAAATTAAAACTAAGCAAACATTTTTAGGACTGAGTAAAAAGTATGCTCCACTACAGTGGCTAGGGAGTGGGAAAAGGGAGGAGTACAGCGATTTGAAGCCAAGAAAGATTAATTAGGACTAAAAAAAAATAAAATGCACAGAGTATTAATGTTGCACTGGTAGGTACCTAAAATATGTCTCTGAAGACTTTTGTAAGAGTACTGCTCATTCCAATTATGCCGTGGCTATCTTCTGAACAGTAAATGTATGTTCCCAAATTACCTGCAGTTGTGACTTATGCACCTAAGTAAATGATGATAACAGTGATGCAGGACTGGTTCATTTTTACATTATTTTTGCAGAATAAAATTGCCTTCAAGATTGTGATAGCAGCCCTGGGACTGTCTTCTGCAGCGGAGGGATTTTCAGCTAATGTAAGCTTTCTGTAATTACCTCTGTGTTAGTCCTCTCCTTATAGCAAGTAGAGTTCAAAAAATTTGAAGGCATTATTTCACAGGTCCATACTGTATTGAATGTATGCTTCTATTCACACTCACTTCATTTGTAATCTTCCCAGACAGATTATTCACGTTCACTTTTATCCTTACAATTCTGAAAACTCTACTTGAAGAATCCAGTTGCTGCAAGTGAAGCTGTAGAGTGCTCACTCCTACTGCAAGTAATCAGAGTATTGGGGAAACATCTAGAGACTTCCAGTGGAAGAGGGATGGGCAGAAGGAAGGGCCCTCGCACTGGCATTATGCAAACACAATTTCTTCTCTTTACAAGTTTGTAATGTAAATAAGGAAGGTGGACTAATACTGGAGCAGAAAACAGCTGCACAGAGAAGTGAAGAAAGTTGTTCAAGATGGGACAGCAGGTATAAATCCCCGTGTTTTTCAACAAAGTGTTCTTACTTTCTTACACCAGAACTTACAGGGCTGCTCACTCCTGTGTGAGTTGCACTGTCTTCTGTAAGATTTTATAAAATACTATTTGTTCTTCAGTGGACCCATTCCAAATCTTCTGACAGTTATTTCATGACAGCTGGATTCTCTATACAAACCTAGGGCCAATATTTATGGAAGTATTTATGGAAGTGCTGGGAGTTTAAAATCCTATCTCCATGCATTTAGAAGCACCTTCTTTCTATATTAAATCACTAATAATAAAGGCCATTGAGGCCAACAAAGCACATTTGACATTTCCAAAGCTAAAATAATTTCAGAGAAATGAAGAATTGAATAAAATGAAGTTTGAAATGTTTCCTAAAGCTGTAGTCAGGCAAATCCTGAAAAGTGATGGGTCAGTCTCAATACTGGGCTTCAAACTGTTTATATGACTGCCAAAATACAGAAGAGCTGTATGTGTGATTTTTTTTACTTTTGCCACATTCTCCATGAAAACTTTTTACTTATGATAGGATCTGATTTTCCAAACTTCAGGACTTTTATTTTTTAGAAACTAGAAGGAAGATTTGAGCCTTGGCTTGTGGCTTTATGGAAAGGTTCTTCAACTTTAACCATGGAAAAGAGAACACTTCACAACACATGTGACCTACCCTACTTGGATAATTACCTCTGTTGGATAATTAAAGAGAGGGTAATCTGAACTGGGGGACCAAAGTATCTCTATACTTACCACACCATTTCACTTTCCAGTTGCGATTAGCATCAACTCCATGACAGTGAAACCTTGAGTTCTTTGATCTTGTTTTTCTCCAAAATCGATCCTAACAGAAGTTGCAAAATATTTAAACAGCAATATTGCTGTATATTGGCGAAAATGTATTTATACACATAACAAATCAACCCTGGCAAACACATTCAGTATTCGATTTGAACTGGAGTAATCTACTTCCATTTTGCAAGGCACAGATTATACAGAAAAGTCACCTTTAAATGATGTAACAACCATTCAACCTTTCCTGTCTGGAATAATTTTTTAAGTAATACTACTGACATTACTTACATGTGTCCAGCTAAAATGATATCCATCCACATTAAATACAGGCATGATATAGAAGTACAGCTGAGTTAGCATCTTTCTCATGGCAGGATCAGTCTGGTATGTCTGAAGAGCCTAATGCAGAAAACCCAAAGAAAACACTTTTCATTATAAAAATAATTTCCCAATTAAATATTGAGATGGGCTAAGACTGTCGTGAGGCCTTTGGCAGTACAGAGATCTGGTCTCATGGCACCACAGACATTGTTTGAGCTCTGCTTGAAAGGCTCATGTCTTCCTGCAAATGTAATTCAGATTCTCATGTGAACACATGAGAAAGGTGTTCAAAGGACCCTATTCTCTCTGCTTCTCAGCTACTTTCAATAGTCAAGAAGATACAACTCACAGAGAAATAAATGCATACAAAGTATTTCTCGATGTAGGAGCTGAAAGTCAGTGAAATAGATTCTTAGTTGAGGAAATGAGTTTGGCTCCTGTAAGACAATGGAGTCCTGTTGTTTCCACCAGGTGATGATTTGATAAGGTCCTGAAACATTTAAGGGTCACATTACATAAGCTTTTGTTGTATTCATAATATATGAACAATTATCAATTCAGACAGCTTATTGCTTTATAACTTAGAAACCCCTCTACTTTTGGAGAACTTTAGGTATAAAGGTTAGTAGAGGAAGGTTAAGGAGAGAAAGTATTTCTCTTCCCATTCTGCACCTTAGAAAAACACAGCAAAAATCAGAGGCTCCTAGGCAGTTCTGCTTACTAGTGCTAGAGATGCTCCTTTACCAGTTCCAGGAAGCCTGGACTCCACATGCTGTAGCAAATACTGTCCCTTGTCATAGTTGGGCAGAAAATATGCATCCTTCAAAGTTTAAGTGTTAATTCTGTAAGGTGAGGAAATGAATGCTTCATGTGGCAGCCAGAAAGCGTTTCACGCTGACACTGTTCAGAGGGATGCCTGAGCCTGGCTCCTCTCTTCCTGGTGCTGTGATTGCAGCCTTCTGCTTTGCAGTGTTTCTGGCCCTTCAGATCTAAAGAGTACCATGTGTTTGGGGGGGCAAAACGAAATGTTTGCTCTGAAATAAACTAAGCTAAACACTTTTCAATTGAAGCGTGCCAGGGAACAGTGTGAAGTACAGAAATTCAGTACTTCTGGGCTCCTAACCATGCAGCTGTTTGAATTACTGAAGCTGCCATGGGAGCTGATGGATGCTCTTAGTGTAATACTGGTAAGAAATAACCATACAACTGTGCATGTCTGGGGCTGAAATTTACTCGTGGAGGACTTTGACATTCTTTTCTTTACTGAGGGGATTAGTGAGACTTCTAAATACTTTTTCTAAGGGGTTCATTAACCACGTCTCTGTTGTGTGGTGCTTTCTCCTCACCCAGCTTCATCTTGCCCTCCCAGCAGTGCTCTGCACGTGCAAGTCCTTCAGCCTCATTTGCAGATCCAAAGCAGTGAGTCAACCCTGTGCAAAGCGAAGTCACCCAGTGCTATTGCACACAAGCTCCTCTTCTGTTTCAGCCAGGCAAGAGGAGGGGAAGGTGAGAAATAGAGGGCAAAGGGGCACGGCACAGAATGAAATGAGACTTAGGCAGCAGCTGGAACAGCATGGTGTGGAGCATTGCAGGGTGAAATGAGATCCTGAAAAGAGGGATTATCACAGGGGAGGAGGAGATGACAGTGGGCTTTTGAGGAGAAGCTTGATGGACTGCCTGGGAGAAAGTCCCTGGCCAATACAGAGGTCACAGGTTCCCTGGACCAAGTGCTAGAAATTACCCAAAGATTCTTAGCTGATATGGTACTGCATTTAAATTTGATTTATTTGTATTAGAAAGTAACATTAAGTCCTCAAATAGATTTGGATAAAAATATTGGAGTTCAGGGAGCTGCAGGTATAGTAAGAATTAATTTTGTCAAAACATAAAGCAATGGTTACTAAAAAATAATGACTGTGAAAACAAAGTCTGTTTCATTGCTGTTTCACATACAGAAAACACACGTAACTAGGTAACCAGGGCTACTGTGTGCGTTAGGCTAGCCCTGCACTTAAGTCTGCATGGGATTAAGAGCCTATAAGGTAAGTATGAATGTGAAATCAGTTAAACTCTTCTTACAGTGGAGACAGAACCAAGGCATGCTCCAAAATGTAAGTTAAGGAAAATGAACATTTTTATCATGCTTATTTCAGGGAGAAGTAATTTAGCTGGGGAGGAAATGAGGCATCACACACCACTTCCTTGACTTTTTAATGATTTTCTCTTCTTAGACAGCATTAGCAAATTAAGCTCAGGTTTTGTCTCCATGGTGGGTATTTACATGATAAGGAGATTGGGATATGTGTTTGTATCTGTATTTATGTATGCCATTCTTTCACTGTCAGCTACATCTGTAATTATGCATTTTGCTACATTGTAGTATTATATACTGTATTTTAAACTGCAGTGCTGTAAGACTAAACACTTCAAAACACTTCAAAAATAATCTCCTTAAAATAACTATAGACAATTAATTAATTAAAGGCAATACGCTGCTTAAAATGGCATGGATGAGCTTTGCAAATTTTTCAGAACCTTTCCAAATTTGCAGAAGTTACATAATGAAAACACTCGAATTAAGACTTTTTAATATACAATATGTTTTAATTCTCTGAAAGATATAATTTTCTTCCTAGATAGAGGCACCACCATTTAAAAATCTAAACAAAACATAGACAGCAAAATGCCAAGCACCTCTTCATTTTTTTAAAGTTACTCTATGTTATTTTAATGCGTGCTGTCATTGGCAAAATACTAGGAGAGACATTATAGTCCCCGGTAACAGTCTTCAAAATTTAAAGTCTTAAAAGTTGATTTAGAGCTAAACATATCAATCATTCAGTGCTGTTCTTTAAAGCATATATGGGGGTTTCTTAATAACTTGATTACTCTTTTAGAGTAGCATTTCACTAAAAATGTAGTGGAACTAGTGCTGCTTTCTTCTTCATGGAAAGCAAGAGTATAGATGGTGTAAAGTGAGATCATATTCACTCTTGCTGCTGAAAACATTTTGTCTTTCATACTGCTTTTATCCGGCAATTTTATTTTATGTATGTAATCAGGCAACATGGACTGTATAATCCTTGGCAATGTGCCTTAGAGTTCCCAAGGTGTGTCCTGGCTGGAGCAAAGCCCACAGCTTGCCATTTGTGACATGACTCCCAAATCCTTCCCCCAACGATCATGTGAACCACCTCCCCACCCTGCTCTGCTGGTGTTGAAATGTTTTCTCTCTGTGTGACACAATTGAGGTGAATATAAACCATTAGTGAATTAACTGCATTGTAGTTTGCAGAGAGCGTTCAGAATATGGCTTGATTCTGCTTCCCTTTCATGCAATCAATAGCGGCTTTGCTGCTGAACCGGCCCAATAAATGCTGAATAGTGTTATTAGTGAGGGAACAGATGATACAGGAACTCTGCCAATACCATGCAAGCAATCTGCCTGGGGGATGGGGAAAGGCCCAGCGATTAATAGGGGGGGCTCGATCATGTGGATCAGCTGAGGGGTGGTTGTTGATAGAGCTACACCGGCTTATGCTGGCTGAGGATCTGGTCCACAGGAAATTTAATTTAGGGGACGAAGTAAACAAGAGCTATATTGTAAACTGCCAAGGTAATAAAAGGCATGAGTGTAAAATGGATTTAGGATGCAGTTAGGCTTTTTATAAAATAAGGGGTTTGAATGAGAAGGGCAAAGCAAGGAGATAGGGTTGAGAGAAACTCTGGAATTGCAATCGAGCTTAATAACAATTTGCTATCCCACAATTAATTATTATTAAATTTAAGGTGACAATCAGCTTTTGCTGTTTCTGGTTTTGAATTAAACAACCACACTGAATTAAACACTTACTATTTTAGCACAGAGAATTGACTCTCTTTACTGTTGCCCCAGAAATCACATAAAACTGCTTCTGACAAAACAGGATTAACTCTTGTGTGCCATTATTGAGATATCATTTTAAAAACATCCTTTCTGACAGTAATATACAATATTTTACTATTATCTGTACATCTTACACTTTAGCAGGGTGACACTATGATCTACCACTCAGGCCTTCATTGCCACTTTTTCAGTTTGGCAAGTTAGTAATTAGTTCTGTCTCTGTACTTGGAAGCAGCTATCTCTACCTTTTTAATTGCCATTTTCTCTTTTACTGCTAGTATCCTGCTTTGGTATTCAAATCACAAACAGAGTGGTAAGCCTGTTATTAAGGCTAAGATACAACTGGGTATCTAAAAACAAATGGCTTAAAACAAAGGGTCCAATTTTCAAGGCCGAAGCATGAACCGTGTCTGATTTATCTCTTTTTTTTTTTTTTAAGCAAAACCTTCCTTCCTCTTTGGAAGCATTTACCACAGGGGAAACCCAGAAAGAAAGTGAGAGAGATGAGAGTGCTGCAACTGGTCCTCAACACTCAGGAGAGAGCCCAAAAAAGAGCCTGACAAGAAGGATCTGCAGAATCCCAGTGTAAATGGATGCAAACGGAGAAAACGCTGAAGCAGAGAAGAGACAGAGGGACAGTGATGTGATGGACGTGTTAGAGAAGCAAACAGACATTCCAGGGAGCTTGTGCAAGGCTGGGAGGGCTCAAGCAAAGGCACAATCTTGTGGGGAAGAAGTTGCATAATTACACAGATCTTAGTAGAAATAGGAGACACAACTTCTTGGTTCTGCTCTGTGAAGTAGTACTTAAAAAATCTTTTAGGTCCCAAACAAGTCAAGGACTGCCTAGCAGGGAAAGGAAAGGCCAGAGTTATTCTGAAGCACTGTGAATGCTCTGAAAGGGGCAATACAAACATTTCTATTCTACTAGCAATTTTATGAAAATAATGCATAACAAGTTGGTGGAGACCCACTGAGATGTATGCCTCTGAAAAATGTAATTACTGAATTTTAAATCCTAGCTATGTTGGTCCATGGTAGTACATATGGAGGGCAACCCATGAGAATTCACTGGAATACAAGGTTTAATTAAATTGTTGACATAATTAAACAATTATTAAACATATTTTTGCTTGTAATTCCAGTTCTGGAACAACTAAATCAGCCAACACATGGAATTTTCTTTCACAGTCCCTTCTCATGCTCAATATTGTTTCTGCATATCAGTAGTTTTACTGAGGTGCTAATTACTCAGCTCCATCATACCGGAGTGGACTGCTAAAATACAGAGCAGAATTTCTTTCCTAGGGCAAGAAGTACTGTGTTGGAACAACAATGTGAATTCTTTTCATGCCTTGAAGAAGAACATAGCCAACAGCTTAAAAGCCTTCACAAGATAGAATCAGCATGTCCTAGTGATGAATACTTACATAGGAGTTTGCACAAGCCAGTGTCAGTGAAGGATTCCTACTACAGGCACAACACAGCTGCAGCATTACTTTTATTTTATCAAGATCTACTCACATTGTGAAAAATTAATAGCTGCAAGCAAAATGAAAGTACTTTTTACCTTCTTCAGATTGGGGGTAGGCAGGAAGATGCAGCTGAGTAGTTGAAAGTGCACAAGAAAAACAATGCAGTACTTATTTCCTTTTGTAAAAGGAAAACTGGAAACAATTTTAACTGTTTTTTGCCATTGTGAAAATGTCACAGCGAAGGAAGCACCTTCCCTAACCGTCTTTTGTTGAATAAGACCTAGGACATTCCACCATGGATCAAAAGAGAAATACTGTACAGCAAAACCAGTTTGCCACAGCTGCCTTTAAAACAATGCATCACATGCCTCGTTGTGGTGACAGCGTGGTACTGCACTCCATCTTTTTGACATTAAAAAAACCCAAACATCACAACTGAGAGCCCAGTCTGGGAAACTCTTGCTGATAGGGTTCACTGCTACTTTATTTTCCTTCCCCTCAGAAATTATGCACATTAGTAACCTCTATTTTCAGTAGCAAGGATGTGCTGGAAAGATGTAGATACTCAGAGAGAAGTGGTATATAGGATGGCTGCCAAAATAACTGAACACATTCAGAGCTGAAACAGATGTGGAAAGGAGGAGACATGTTGAGTAAAAGCAGAAACTACTACACATAGGTGTGACTACTGCACACAAACTTCAAATGGCAGGAACAGCATTTGGAGGATGAACAAAAATCAAGGATAAAACAAATTCTGCACTGGTACCAGTGCCTCTTGCTGCTGAAAGGCTGATGAATGAAGTGCTGAGTGAAGAGGCTGGAACCGGTGATCTCTCTGATCGAGAAAAAACAAATAGTGTTTCAGGCAGAAGCTCCTAACAGAGAAGAATGAGTTAGCTAAAGACAAGTAAGGCTCCGTGTTTCAAATATAGATATTGCAGGATGAAACAGATGGATTTTTCCTCCAGATAATGGATATATAGGGAGCACTCAGAGAAGGCAATTTTTTTCTGAGGTTAGGCAGCTAAAAAGACAGCTGGGGAGACTGGAATCTGGCAAACAATAAAAATTAAGCTCCAATGATTGTATTGTATTTACTGAAAGAGCTGCAGAGCATTTGTGGAGATCATCACCAGCTGAATGGTCCTTCAAGATGAAAAAAGCCCAGTTTTTGTGGTGCCATCACCGTTGGCACCTGTGAAGGAGGCTTCAGGGGCCAAGAGACACCCCTTGGAAGCTTCTGACCTTCCTAAACCAAGGGTAAAATAAAAATTGACGATCGTGAGGAGAACACAGATAAGAGTACTTCACAGAGTAAGAAGATGCAATGATTTAAAGAGCAACAAAAATTTCTTGTCAAACCAACAGCAGCTGAAGAGCTTTAGCTGAAGGGAACAGACCTTGCACCCCTCTCATTCACTTTGGAATATTTCAAGTTATTTCAAAAGCTCTTCAGATTTCTAAGGACCAGCAATCAAAGATACACTAGAAACAGTGGCATACCTGTCCCCAGGTAGAGGACTGGCATAAATGTATGGCTTATACAGAGACAGTCAGGTCCTTGCTTTCTCTAAACTTCTGCTTGGAGAACTCCAAAAAGAGAGTTGGAAAGCCTATCACAGAGGTGAAATACATTGTCTCAAGGAATAACTATATATAGGTGTAATGAGCATCCTTTGAATTTATCTTAGTCTGAAATCCTGGATCGTGGGAACATAGAATTTCAGCTGTAGCTGTTCAAAAGATTTGTTTGTTGACCAGTGATAGGTCAAGTGTATAAAACATTATTGCGTTGCTTCACAAAACTATCTTACACACCCTCAAGATCAGACTGTTTCTTAAGTGGGTGAAAAAACTGGTATCTGATTTTGATAATTAGCCAGTATTTTGAGGCTCTGGTAGCTAAGGATAGCAAGGGGAAAGAAATTTTCTAACTCCTAAAGGACTGCTGGTTTTGATGGAGCTCAAGGAGACCCAGAACCGATCCAGAATGTGAAGCTGTTTTCCTGACAGTGTGGACTTCAGTGCTGGAATGAATGAGTGCTGCCTTGACTGTTGATGCAGCATATTGCAGATGTTTTGTCCATCAGAACATGGACTGTGGAATTTTGCAGAATGAGTATAATTGCTACACTGGCTTTCAGCAGATCTTAAAGTAGGAATACTTATAGCTTTACTACCTTCTGCCTACATGGCCTGCACAGTGCAGAAAAAGAGCCAGTACTTTTTAGCACTGCCTGGGTCTCCTGCTTGGACCTGCATCTGATTGCACTGCTGTCCTTACTGAGCTCTGTATGTGCTGTTACTTCACCTATCCTGTCTACAGTCAAGCACTTCATAAACATTCTTGAGGGAGACTCTGAGGTCTTGAATGCTGCAAAATTATCTGGGGCCTGGTCCACAAACCTAATGGCTGGTTAATTGGCAGTATGAATCCCATATGCAACCCACAAGGTGAGTCATAAATCAGTCTCAAACTGAGAATAGTGGGGGCAGATGTTGCAATTTTGCTTCTTGGATTTACTGTGTGTCTCTCTTGGCTCATTATTGTGGAGTGAAAAGACAGATTTTGGCCTGGTTTTGGAAGAAACCAATACCAATGTCAGCATTAAAAAAAAAAAAAAAAAAAAAAAAAAAAAAAAAAAAAAAAGTGAGATTTGCTTTTCAGCCTTTAACTTCTTTGTCTGTGGTTACACATTTGCTCCCTGTGTGCATGATGAAGTCCAAACACATCATCCTGAATAATTTGGGAACTCAAGTAATTGGGATCACTGGCAATGATGGGAAAAGAAGGTGATGGTGGAGGTTACTGCATTTCCAAAGTGTAAGGCTATTTTCACCTTCATTTGAGGCCCTGATGGGGATACTGTCTACAGGGATGCCCTTGATTTTAAGGGAAGCTTCCCTTAGAGTTGCTATTGGATTCTTAGAACATTTTGTCAAGGAGAACAAGAAGTTCTTGATTCTTGAAGGTTTTTAATTACATTTCTTGGATTTTCTAATCTTGAAATACAAATTCCTGCAGAAACAAGGAATAATACATCTCAAAGTACCATCTCCTCTATGCTGTTTTCCAAAAATGCTGTATGAATGACATTTCAAGGTTATACATCATTAAAATAGATCAAATGGCAGCATTTATTAGAGGGAAGAAAGTCAAACCAGATGTAATGGGAATCCTCATCTGCTTTCACTAAAACAGAATCTAGTTCTGATGTTAATTTGAATAGCGGTCTGTGAACTGTATTTCAGATTGGTAACAAAATGGTAAAATCCTAAATTTGAGATCTGGAAAATTTGGTATTTGTATTCTACTTCTCCTCCCCAAACTGCACACCAAATGAATAGGAGTTAAATATGCTTACTTAACAGATATACAATATAACTATATTTTTCAAAAAAGATTGTAGGTTTTGTTTGTTTCTATGAGGGCTATTTAATTTTGGATGTATAGTGCCAGGTCTGAATTTTGTTTCTAAAGTCTACTGCTTTCTACAAAGTAATTACACATAATAGAGTACCTTTCATTCCACTTTGTAAGATTTACTAAGACATTTTAATGTACTAGATACTATTTAGCCTTTTTAAAATTCTAGGCTAACAAACATTATTACATTTTTTTCTTAAATCTCTTGCTGTGGACACAAATTCTGTCTTCATTTACCTTTGCAGGTTTCCTTCAAAGTAGCCCACATGTAATAGTTCTGATTTCTTCTACATTTCATCTTGCTTCCCTATTTCACCACAGGTCTCTTAATATTTCCACTATCAGAGCCCTTTTCCCATCCTTTTCCAGCTGAGTAATACTTGAAATTGGGGGGGACTCCACTGTAAGGTGACTGCTATTTCACTACAATACAGGTGTATTCACTACAATACAGTGTACAGACACTTCTCTGTTGTTCATTAAACCTGACGCTGTGTGTGCAGGCCCCTTTCTTGACTTGAAATGCAATGACCATGAGGTAGGGTTTGTCAGAGGCCACAAGTCCTACTAATCCTGATAGAACATCTGATTGTCTTTATCTGAGAGACTACAGACATTCAGGGCGCCTTCTACAGCAACAAACAGTGATGTTGTTATTAACACCAGACCTATGGTACACAGAGTCAAGGCTAGAGCTAATTCTGGATTAGATTATAGAAAAACCAAAGCAACACACAGAAAACAAAGCAAAACCCCCCATCTCCCCAAACTATAGTATTTGCTCTCCTTTTGTTTGTTTCAAAATGTGAGTAGGGTGGTTTGGTATTTTAAATTATATTATCACATAATGCAAAACTCTGTACTGTACATTTTCCTTCTCTTTTAAATCTTTAACTTCTTTCTTCCCTTTTCCCTAGTTCATCTGTTTTTTCTCTAACTATGGTATTTGCCTACATACAGAACAAGCCTGCCAGGAGGCAGCCTCTTGCCTTCCCATGCTCCAGCCTAACATCCTCACTTCCCAAGTCTGAGCTGCTTTAGTCCGTTTTGCATTTCTAAATGGGTGGGAGCTTGGTCCCTCTCAGCTGAACAACTCCAACTTTGTAGAAAGTGGAGAGCTGCTGCCCATACCCTGGCAAGCCACACTGGCAGCTGCTCAATGGCACCTCCACCCTATGGAGGTGGTATCTCCCATTGCTTGCAGCAAATCCACTGGCACTCAGAAGCTTCCAGAGGTGTAGGCATGATAACTGAGGGTTCCCGAGCTGGGTAGGAATATCTGGTCAAGTTTGCAGCACCCCGTCTGGAGTTGCAATGTTAAGTGACATTCATGCATGGGTTCAATTTTTTTCTAAGCCAGATCACTTGAAAAGCCTAGTTTTATATAGGAACATGGAAATACTTCAATAAAAACAAATGACAGAGATCACAGGGTGAAGTGAAAGCTCGATGAAACATTTCAGGTTGCCTGTGTAGTACAGGAATGAACGTCTGCTGTTCCTGCTAGAAAAGAAGCCAACATCACATAAATCCAACATTTCCATTTGCTTGCCTTAAATCAATGGGCTTGTGGTGCTATTCCTTAGAGTCAACAAACATGCCAGGAAAAATCTGTTTCCAAGCTGACTGCCCTTTCTCAGAACTGCCTGTAAGTGCCAGGGAGGATGGAAAAGTGGGCTGCAGGACTGCAGAGGTGCTGAAGGGAGGAGTTTGCCAGCAAAAGAGAACTGCAGAGTTTGAAGTGCAGAGGGACCTTCAATTTTCCCAGAGTTCTTACTAAAACCCTCTAATTCATATAATGAGAAAAGCAATATCCTAAACCAAGCAATCTAAACATCTAGCCTCTCCTCCTTTCCCAGTAATTTTTAATATAACAATGGAGGCTATGAGCATAAGGTATTATTTTCCTGATGCTTTTTGCTTTAATGCTGCATTGAAATATTGCTCTAAGAAAGGGTAGGAAGACAAAGGTGGTAAATTCCTGTAGTCTAGAAGAACTCTGCAGAAACTTTAATTTAGGAAAGTGCTTTTAAAAGTTAGCAAAGCAGCCTTACTAGCAAGCTAGTCTCTGAAGATCTCATGGAGCAACCAGAAGGTTTTTATACAAACACACAGAGCCTATGTTCTGCCATAAGCTCCACAGAGAAACTTTGTGACTTTTACTTTGCTGCCACATTGTAGTGCTTTATGGGAAAACCTTGGTAAGGAAGAGGTATTATCTCTTTACGCTTACCCACCGCTTACCCACCAGTGCCTGTCTGTCCAAACATCTTCCTTCCTTCTTCAGCCTATTCTCCGGGCTAGGAGAGTTGCAAGTGAGTTGATATTTACGCTAACAGAAGTCCTAATAAGAAGACACACTGTCATTGCACACTGAACTTTGGAGATCAGCTCCTGAATATGGCTTAGCCTATCCATGCACCAGTGACCATGGTGACAGGCTCATCCAAACTGCAATGGCTTCATTTTATCTGTACTTGCTCTGCAGGCTGCTTTGACTTCTGAGGGGAGGCCACACATGGTTACATGATGATCTCAGCTAACACATTAGGGTGATGATTGTGCAGAAATTTACTCTCAAAAAATCAGAGGAGGTATTAATACATCGTAGAATTCCACAGTGATATGGATGGGAAAAAAAAAGGTGAGAAAATCAGGTGTTTATAGGAAGAACTTTGTAAAAAACACTTGCATCTCTTATTTTGGGGGGGAAAAAAAAAAAAAAGGTATGCAAAATACTCAAAGGACATCTGTGGGGTTTTTTTGAAGCCACTTTTGACTTCTGTAAATTACACTGCAAGACAGTCTGTATTGTGCAGCTAACACCCCATCTTGTGCAAAAGTTTGTTGGCTAAAGGGAAATGGCAAAAGCCTGTAAACATAACATGCATCTTTAATTAATCCAAATTACAAGATATTAAGTGCTGATATTTAAAAAAAAACAACTCAGAGAACTGGGAGAGCAAAATTCCAATTCCATTTGATTTCATCACTTATTTGAAAAATGGCACATGGGTGAATACCAAGGCTAAATCCTAGACAACAAAGATAAGGGGGGAATAAATCCAGTAAGATAGGATTAAAGAAACATTGGAATAAATTGCTACTCAGATAATATGAAATCCATCATTTTGGGTGAAATTCATCTATGAAGAAGAAGATCAATACCTGGCTCTGAGACTGGTGTCTCTGGCAGAATTTTGGGGTTTTTGATCCTGGATTGGTCTAAACAACAGCAGGCT
Organism: Scytalopus superciliaris; assembly: GCA_013400415.1. NCBI lineage: Eukaryota > Metazoa > Chordata > Aves > Passeriformes > Rhinocryptidae > Scytalopus > Scytalopus superciliaris. The sequence goes on along the minus strand of VXBX01005998.1, from coordinate 438,050 downwards.
TCCCAGTGATACAGGGTACACCTGTCTCAAAGGGAGAAAAGGATCTTTGCTCAGGAGGTAGCAGGTCTCATTGAAAGAGCTTTAAAGTAGATTTGAAGGGAAAAGGGGATAAAAGCAGGCTCAACAGAGATAAGCCTGAAGGGCACCACACTGGTGTTTGAGGGACAGTACTCTAGTGACTTCCTTTGTTCTGCCATCTCAGTGGAGGCAGTGGATAGAGATCCATGTGGCAGCAAAGATGCAAGAGTTATTGATGTGCTAAAAAGCACGGAAGTGACTGAGAGCGTTATGGAGGAATTAGGGCCTCTTCCCTGCGAAAAGTGGCAGGATCAGTAGCCCAAGTGAAGTACAGCTGCACCAGTGACCCACACAGGATGGGCAACAAACAGGAGGAGCTGGATGCCATTGCACAGCAGGAAAATGATGATAATTACTATCATGGAAACATGATGGATGACTTCTTGGTGGGTCAAGGCCAAATGTTCAACAAGGCCAAGTGCCAGATCCAGCACCTGGGTCACAACAACCCCAGGCAGTGCTCCAGGCTTGGGGCAGAGTGGCCCATTCAGAAAAGGACCTGGGGATGCTGGTCCACAGCTGGCCGAACATGAGCCAGCAGTGTGCCCAGGTGGCCAAGAAGGCCAATGGCACCCTGGCTTGGATCAGACATAGTGTGGCCAGCAGGACCAGGGCAGTGATTGTCCCCCTGTTCTCAGCACTAGTGAAGCCACACCTCAAATCCTGTGTCCAGTTCTGGGCCCCTCACTGCAAGAAAGACATTGAGGTGCTGGAGCATGTCCAGAGAAGGGCAACGGAGCTGGCGAAGGGTCTGGAGCACAAGTCTTAGGAGAAGTGGCTGAGGGAGTGGGGCTTGTTTAATCTGGAAAAAAGAAGGCCTCAGGAGGGGGGTCTTATCACTCTCTACAAGAGGAAATGGTGTCAAGTTGAACCAAGGGAGTTTTAGATTGGATACTGGGAAAAGTTTCTTCAGTGAAAGGGTCGTCCAACATTTGAGGAGGCTACCCAGGGAAGGGGTTAATTCACCATCCCTGGAGGTGTTTAAAAGATGTGTAGATGTGCCACTTGGGAAAATGGTTTAGTGGTGGAGTCTGCAGTGTTATGTTAACAGTTGGACTTAATGATCTTAAAAGGTCTTTTCAAACCTAAACAATTCTGTGATTCTATTTAATGATTCTGTGATTTTAGCTTCCTAAGTAATTCCTATGGAATTACATAAAAGCGAATTGTCTTTCTTAAACTAAGTCCTTAAGCAAAGATACTGCTGAACTGCTCTGAAGCAGTGCACACTGGCACTGATTTACCTGGACTACTACCAGAATTACAATCTTGACATTTTTAGGTCTTGGAATAAAATCATACTTCATATCTCTGCCAATATGAGTCTGGCATATTTTTGTTGTCCTGTGCCTAGCTGTGTCTGGCTGTTGCTATCAGTTACATTTATCAAGCACTTAAGTATTCTACAAATAATAAAAAAAGAAGTATAATAGAACTAGTTATTTTCCTTGTTAATAATATGTTAGGTCTTTCATAGCAAAAATGCAGAGTTTACTGAACCAAAGGAACTGTAAATCTTTTACCACTTACTTCTTTCACAAACCACTGGCAAAAGGCAGGGCCAATCCACTCTCTTGCATGAATCCCACAGTCTATCCAGACAGCTTTCTTGTAGGGCCGTGATCTTTTACCTAACTTGAAATGTGAATATTCACAAAAAAAAAAAAAGGTCTCATTACATTAGTGAAACACAATAATAAGAAAATAATAGAATATGAAAAACAATAAACCGTTTTGAATTTCCTCATATAAAGGAACAGAAATTGTTTTCAATGGTATGGCCAAGATAATGTTAGGCAGGTATGCCAAGACAATGAGGCTGATCTGTGGAGGGGAAAAAAAAAAAACTTGAAGGAAAAGTTAGATCTGCCAATTCCTCTTTTATGAGGAATGATATACTTAAATATCACATGGAGTAGGGTAAAGAAGATTGACACTACAGGAATAGCCTGATGAATAATCAAATTTTCATCATTCTTCAACACGAGATGAAAAGAAAAAACATTGAAAATAATTTTTTTTGTGTCTTGTTGGCACACTCTAACTAGTGGTCCTGATCACGGGAGTTGAGAGCACACAGCCCTGACATTTTGTCAGTAGCTAAAGAGGAAGCACATGTGGCACATGCTGAGAGGGGCTCCAGAGTCCTCTGGGGTCTCTCTCCAGCAAAACTGCTCTCCTAGTTGTCTACAAAAACAAAGCTTTCCAATCCCCTTAAATCCAAATCCTGCTAATTGAACTTGTCCTGTAATCTATCTCCATGCATATCCAATCCACATAAATAGGACTTAGCTCTTAGTTTTCCATATTTTTTTTTCTTTCTTCATTAAAGATGACTTTCAGAGAGATACTTGGATCTCAGCAACTCATCCTTAGGAAATGCTGTTATGCATGTCTCTGGTGTACGTGCTATAACATAAGTAACAAAATGTCTGTCCCTGATTCCAGACTTTAGTCTGATTAATGACTATTTAATCTTTACCTTGAGTACATACAATGGTCTCCCTTCATAGGATTTTCCAACAGAGAACATATGAACAAGGTCTGAATGAGTTCTATTCAGATGATGCATCCAGTCCTGTATCTGCAAATACAAAAATTAAATCATTGCTTCAATCTTTGCATTTCATGAGAAACAACTGTAACACATTTATTAATCTCATCTCTCAGCCCTCAGAATGTTTTGGGAGTTTCCTGTAGTTTTTGGTTTTATCTTTTTTGTTTGTTGGCTTTGCTTGTTTCCTTGTTTGTTTTTGTTTTCACACTGTAACTATTATTTGGCTCTCATAGCTCCATTGCCAGAGGCTGGATGCAGTCTTAAATCACATGGAACTTTTTTTTCATTTCATTGTTGGATATTACTGAAATGCATTAGCCGACAATCGAGTATCTGGTGATGGGGCTAATCCACCATACTCCCTAAAAACTAAAGGAATGAAGAAAGAAGCTCCCTGCTTCTGCCTACCAGAAGAACACAGAATGGCACACAGATTGACTTGGACCGTTCAGTGGTACCTGCAATATCTGTTTTACAGGAACCAGATCTTCCTGCGGTGCACTCTCCATGCCCAACCCAGTGACTCTGTTTTGGTGCAGACTGAAACTGTGTGTGAGCACACAGAAATCAACAGAAATTATTTATGCAGCCATCATCCAGGATAGTTAAACAGAAATTTGTATCTAAGTGTTTTAAGTATTTGTGCCTCTTGTGCAAGTAAACATTTGTTCATATTGCTTAAATGACTCGGTGTGACAACCACTCACTGAAATCTCTTATTCCACCAGAGGAAAAGACCTACTTTAAAAACAAAACTCAGAAGCTGTCAGAGATGTAAAGATAAGCTCTGAATACAAATATTAGAAGTATATGTATTCTCAAGAAGGTGTCAGGATGAAAAACTTAGAACATTTCTGAAGATGAACAGGGAATCAGAACTTGTAGAGAGAATGAAATCTTAGCCTTATTAAATATAACAGTGTAGTAGATAAGAAGAACAATATGAATTTTCACGTACTTCTTCCAGGGAGTGATACACTTCATAGTTATACCCAGAGAGGGACCTTCGATTCCTGTATGACCTCAGTCCAGTTTGGTTTTCTATTGCTTTCTGTAGGTCTGATATGAGAATCCTGTGTGAAGAAAAAGACAGCAGTAATACTGAAAATCTAGTAGAACACACAAGCTATATCAGGAACAACAGTCACGTTTCGAAGAAATATAGCAGGAGTTAAACCATCCTGACTTTACTTCATCGGTTATATTTTGACAATGGAGTGCTTCGGGCTCATTTGAACATAAGCTGCCAAATAAATATTCCAGCTGCTTTGAAATGTAACAGTGCCTTCAAAAACACAATGAGCTTGTTAAACCACTAAAACAGAATGATATAAATAACGTAGCCAATGTGAAGAAGAAACCGCTTATATGTTTATGGAGCAGCATTTGCTGTCTTCTTTTATAATCCAGTTGTACTATGTGATCATGGATCTTCAAAAATTGATTTCAAACTATTTGAAAAAATCTCTTTAGGCTTAGAAAAACATTCACATACTTTTGGGAGCTATTGTTCTGGCACAGAACACTACATACAAGTGGTACAGGCAAAACAAAAAAAAAAGAACATGGCAGCGTTATCATTCTCTCTGAAACACAAAAAACAACAAATAAAGAAAAATTCTTAAGTGTGCTTTGTTGTTCACATTATCTACTCTGCAATAGTTGTTTTCCAGTTATGTTAAAATAATTCAGGAAAGCCATGAAATAATACTAAATGAAAATTAAATACAATTGCATAAAAAGCAGAAGGCTCTTTGTATTAAGAGCAACATGCAGAAAGAGTTGTGTAAGCTGAAAACTTCCCTGTTTTATGGCAAAAATAAATAATGATGGAAATATAAAAAATATAATACAGCAAACATCTAAAAAAATTATAAAGAAGCAGTTGGAGCATCTATTTGTTCCATCAGACAGTAGCAGGAGCTGGGAATATTGTCACTGACATCACCAACAACAGGACTGTAAAATGGAGTCATCCTTGCGTGCCACCTTCTCCTAAAGCATGGCAATGTGTGTAACCACTAATTCGTCATTCCTGTAAAATGACAGTCACTTCAACCTTTTAAATTTTTATGGGCATCAGCTGCAATGATAGGAAAAAGATGGAAAGAAACGGCATTTACCCTGCTCCTAACTCAGCTGTGCAGCAGGTACCTCACAGGTAACAGGTCTATCTACATATAACATCAAAGTAAAGGTTATTCCCATCTTCAAATGCACTAGTGAAATGGTTGTATAATTAGCAATTACATTGTTCAACATCAGCAGCATTCATTAAGCAAACGAAAGGATTATAGTCTTGACTTGCAAAGTGCTATATATATGATAAGACCAGTACTGCAAAGCCTGTAGTTAAGTTAAAGGCATGGTTTTATTCAAATTATTAAGACATTTAATATTTTAAAAAAATACTTGACTGCTTTGCAGAATTCTGATTAGTGTAAGCACCTACCAGAGTCAAGCTCTGTTCACTTCTACAATGATACATTTAATTTCATAACTCCTGATTGCTTATGCATCCGTACTCTAAGGGAGATTTGATAGCCTTTCTTCACTCTTAAATGACTGTGTACCTTGTGTGCTTATACTCTAAAGGTTCTTAAGCCCCTCAGGTCTGAACGCAACCTGAGTGGCTTCTTTACCAGAGAACTTGTGACCAAAGCAACTTGGTATAGAGAGTTTAGCTAATGCCTGGCTTGTTTTCATGACCATCTTGTTATGAAGTTGAACCCTAAGACAGATAAGCCTCTTTTACAGGCAAGTGCTGGTCACCTTGTTTATTATTAGGGATGCTTAATGCTTTCTGACTTTAGAAATTTGTCATAATTTAGGCAAGCATCAGGCTGAAATTTTACCTGGTGCTTGCATCAGATTCTCCAGTTCCAAAAGGGATGTAGCAGTTTAACTCCTTTGCAGAGTGTGTAAAAATTAAATTAAAAAAAAAAAATATTGTGAAAACCAGCCATGTGAAAAGGACCTGTACAAAATCTTGGCTGTGACTGTGCCTGGCCACCCTGCTCCTGCTACTCCCTGACTATGGCTGTTTCTCTCATGGCAAAATCTCCTGGCTCCTGTGGAGCTACAGACCTCAGGAAGCTTGTCAGGACCAACACATGCTTCTAGAAGGTTTTCAGGGTTTTGCTTCTGATGGCTGGGACCATCCAAGATGGGGAGCAGGAATATGGAGAGGGAGAGCAAAAGAAAAGTCTGGACCTGACAAAATGCTGCCCATCTTCCTTCTAAGCGCGCACAACTTGTGCACCACAAGTCAGAGGGAGATTTTTTCCGGTGGAAGATTAATGCAGTGTTGTCCCAGTATTTGTACCAGGTTGTTTCAGGTAAACTGCAGAGACCCTTCATCCTTTTTCTTGCCCTTGCACATTCTGCTCTGCAACCCAAGCAGAGGTCTTCAAGTACAGGGAGTGTTTATAACACATATGAAATGGCCTTCTGTCATTTCATTAACGGTGATTATTGTGAGCAGGAACAGCAGCAGATGCAAATACAACCACTGGGGCACAGTAATTAGGGGACATTTTTTTTATAAGCACATGAAAACAATTACAGAAATCCCCATCTCAGCTGTAACCATAAACAAAACTGAAGCAGTGCTGAAGCCACATGAAAGTCACTCTGAACTTCAGCTATCGAGCTTGTGTAATTAATCTCCTTGTATTTGTTTCTGTATTTTTAGAACAGCAAATTCGTAAGAGACCATTGTTATAGTAAAAATGGAATTCTGATGAGTACTATATATATACATATATATACACATATATACATACATGCATATACATATACAGTATGATTTGAACCATCCTTTTCTCACTGAGAAATAAACATAAATACCCTCACATAGGTCATTATTCAGCAAATGTTTGAGAATGCAAATAACTCATCACTTGATTATTCAGATGCTTAGGTATCTCATTGAAAAGGCTTTAATGAAAAGTCAATTACTCTTGTCCAGTATATCACACTGATAAATATGAAAGAATAAGTATACTTCAAAATTGTCCTGAATTTTTTTAAGGGACACTATAAATGACATGTGATCCTTATTGTGTATTTATACCATATGACTTGCATTGGGTCAGTAGGATTGGAGAACAGTAGAGCTGGTGTGTTCCTATATAGTTGATGAAGAAGGCTTGCCTCTGTGTTTGCAGCACACTTGTAAATAAACCATGCTCCTGCTAATTACAGAGAGGGGCAAAGCAGGCTGCAGAATTAGTAATTACCATCCCTCTCTTAACAGATGTGATTTCACATACATTGAAAACACTTCAGCTTGACTCCAAAGGAGGACATTTAATTAAAACTGCCTGCCTGCAGGAGATTTTCGGTTCTCCAATTAAAACGGTTGTTTTCTTGGCAATGCCTAGTTGTCTGCCAGTCTAATTGCTGTGATGTGGAATGTACTCTGAAGCATACGTGGCATGGTAGAGGCAGACCTGCCCTGAAGGCCAGACCTCTGGAGCAAGGCACAGAAAGTAAAGCACAGGCTTACGTGTACGGGATGTTTGCTTGCTGGAGGTAGGGCAGCAGACTTCGGGTCGTGTTCTGTGGTACCCGCACATCAGTGACCGTACCTTCGATGATGTGGAAGGGGCTGCTGGGCTGCCACAAGTCCACCTGTAGTGCAGGAACCAACCTGTAATTCATATGCATTCAGTGTAGGTGGGGAAGTCCAGGAGACGGCACGCTCCAAGCTACGTAGGCAAACACTTTAGGCATGATATAGACAATAAAACTATGTTGGCTGGTCCAGCTTGACATCTATCCTAATGGAGCAGATTTTGAGGAATGATTGCATCCAGCTTACCACCACTCTCATGGGAGATTTGCCAACGGGAAGAGAGAACAGTCTCCAGAATCTGTCTCCTGAAACAGTTTGAAATAAAAGGTACCTCCAGCTTTGTGTACCTCCTCAGACTACTATACATTCCCTATGTCCTATGGAGTCCATGAGTCTTTTTTATTTCACAAGGTATTTTCTATGTTCACTAGGACAATAAACAGATGCTAAAGAGATATAGAAAGCACAGCACATACCAGTGTTGTTTGCAAAGTGTACCCAGGCTTTATTCTTGATAAGCAGGTCAGAGCTCAGTAATATGAATTTTCAAGAAAGAAAGAAAATTTGCAAACAGGGATTTAAAAATCAGTGTTCTACATCCTGTAGTAAAATACTGTTCAACAGAGGTGAGGACAGTTCCTCTTCAGCCAGTGTAAGGAGTGGCAAGAACATAAGTTAAAAAAACTCTTCCCAGGGCTGTTGGATAGTCACAGGAGACTATCAATAGGAGTTTCAGCAACAATCTCTATATCAATGTGACAAATACACATGTCAAGGTCCACTGGCTTTAAAAATACATGTTTGTGAGCTGTATACAAGGAAGTGGATTGATAGGGACTACCATGTCTGCACATTTCTTAAAGAGAATTTAAAAATAATTAGTACTTGACAAATGTCTTTTGAAGTTTATTGCAATCAGCTGTGCCAGGCTGCACTGATGGAAGTCCTTAATAGAGCTCGTGAGTGTCCACTGCTTTCCAGTGCTCTTCAAGCAATACTGATCTCAGTCCAGTTAATCCAATTAAATGCCTGCTACTTTGGAAGGAGAAAACTGAAACACAGGAGCAGCCTCTTCTAATTCCTGCCAAAACCACTCTTTGCTTCACTCTGCCACAATATAGTCTGTGGATCTGAGTGATAGAGGTGGGTGGGCACAGCATCTTTTCAAGTCTTACACCAGGACTGGCAAAATTCACGAGGTTTGTGAAGGTGACAGCAGCTATGACAGACGGTCAGTAGAAACCAAACTCATAAATTAAATGGTGCTAAATGCTGCTTATAAATAAAGATCCTCTCACTGTGCTAACACGTTTGCTAGTTTATCCATCTTTCATATTTTGATAAATTATAGGCACGCAATGAAATTCCCTTGTAATTCAACACGGTTAATTAGAAATGTGTACTTGACTTTTAAGATTTATCCCTAAAAATAAGCATCAGAAAGGGCAAATTTGTTTCTCTGGGACTAACAGTGTATCAATCAGCTCAGCTAGAGCCATGTTTGTTAAAATAACAACAAATTATTACACACAAGCTAACAGCAACCAAAGCCATGTGCCTCCTGACCAACTGCAGTATCTAAGCACACAAAACTGGAATAGAAAAATGAAAAAAAAAACCCAAATCAAAACAAACAACCCGTTGAGATGCACCTGAAACTTGTCTTAGTTCTTGACACTTACTCGGGACTTATTTTGGTGAAATTCCTCATCTTTGTGGAGGGTATAAACCAACCAATATCCACACTATTAGTTATAATATCACCAAGCTTTTTAATTTCTAAAGTATTCTAATTGTTCCTCACATTACTGGCTACAAGTGAATATCAAAATCAGAAGCAATCTTCATTAAATCAGTGGCATATTGCACACCACTATCCTCTTTTGGTGAATATGCAGTATTTCACTCCTGGCATTGTCCTGGAAGTAAGACAAAAAAATCCCATATTTAGAAAGCAAATCGCTCCACTCCAGCTCAGTTCCCTATTTGGGTAGGTTGGCTTCTGACTCCCACTTCTCATCCTTTGCAATGTAAATGAAGCATTCAGGGCTCCTCTGGGAGATCTCACCTGTGCTGTCCAGAGTACTTCAATAGCTGACTTGATTGTGCCTTATAAAGCACGTAACAAAAACCCCATTTCTCCAACAGACATCTTACTTATATTGCAGCCTTCACCTCATCCTTGGTGTGACACAGAGACAGTGCATGAAAACTAGCAAACAGAAGATGGATTTCAGAGCAGGTATGTTTGGACTGAGCAAGACCAACTATCCTTTACTTACTGTCATCCTCAGAAGACTTCATCACTGCATCTCCCATGGATACTGAGGGTCTCGTTGGAGTCATCTCTCTTCTTTCAGCATCATTCTGCTCCCAAGTATGCCTTGGATTTCCACTCTGGGCTCTGCTGGCTAGTGAGTGGTAGTGATACTAATTGCTATCCTATCCTCTTTACTATCTGTGACAGAGTTGTTATCCCCACACACAACACATTAGCTGTTACACAGTATTATGAATGGTGTACCAGTCAGTGCCAAGAGATATCTATTTGCTGTGTGGGTGGTAGGATTTGCTAGGTAGGAGGAAGATTCTCCAGCTACAAAACAAAGAGATGTAGAAATCCTACAAAACTGTCTGAACATACAGCCAAATATTTGAACCTCAAAATTCATCTGCTATCTTGAGGCTAGAGGAAAAGCCATATGCTTAAGAGCATGTCAGCAAACCCAAACACTCTCATCTTCTTTGCACATTTTATCCTGTCTTTCGGACAGCAGGTTACCTTTAAAAGGTCTTAGGATGTTTGAAGCCTTTAGATAATAAGCAGAGCCCATTCAAGATTTTTCAGAATGTTCAGAGTTGAGACCAGGAGACCAATTACTCAGCACACAATTGTGATTACAGGTACCTGTTCTCAGGAATAGTGGTGCACAGATGCCCAGTGCATGCTTTTTCCCAGAATCTCACTGGAGGCACAAGCATCCTGACTTGCTTTCCATGAGAAGAAATAGTATGTAAAAGCATACAGATAACTCCCTTTCCCCAAAGGATTTAAACATATTATTGCTTTATTTAACCAAGAAGGTATAAGAGATTAATTATTATTATTACATAAGCAAGTATTCCACTTAACTGCCCATTCTTTTTTCAACCTCACTCATCCCATAGAAGTCCCTGTGGTTCAGCTTGTGCTACAGTTTCTCTGTAGGCAGTTTTTCTTTAAACTGAGATGCTAGAGACAGCTCAAGAGTATAAATGCATCACCTCTTACCTGGATACCTTCCAAGGTACAGCAACCCTGAACTCATTAGTCATGTCTCTAAGTTTTGGCCAGTGCGGTGACGAAAAGTCAGCACAAGGCAAAGGGACAAATATTTTAAACAGATTTGGGTGCTGAACTAATAGAATTCAGAATTTATTCCAAAGTTTAAAATTATGCAAATAATTTTCCAAGAATACAAACACTTTGTTGGTATAATCCTACATGTCACAAATGGCATACAGAAAACTTCTGTTGCTCTGCCAAGACAGAAACCAGAACAGGGAGATTTTTCTTCACTAGTTCAGGTTTTCCTCCTGCTCATTTCATGCCTGTGGAAAGAGAGCCTGAGAAGAAAAGAGCCTTCCTGCTTTTCTCCATAAACCCTCTCTTGGCTGCATAAATCCTACAGTCCTTTTTTTTTCCATTCAAGTCAATGAAATAAATCCTCAGCTTCTTTAGACTATGGGGTTTAGTCCAGCCTTTGTAATTAAGGCCATTTTCTCGGGCAGTAGCCTCCAGTTGTCTCTCACTACTCTTTCCTAAGCAGATGTTTAATTTCTTCTTTCACTTACCCTGAAATGAAGATGCTTAGTGCTCTCATCAGATTGCAATTGTGTATCAGTCAAAAGAGATGATTGATGCTTGTCATGAAAATAACTATAATAACTTTGCCATAACTTGTATTTAGTATTTGGAGGAAAGTGTTTATATGACTTATCTTTGCTATACCCCATGAAAACAGTAATTTTGGTATGCTTTATTACTTGAAATTCCAGGTTTTATTCTGAGTTCTATCCAGCAATATATGCGCCAAAACTGGCCATGTCCTTAACATCACTGTGAATGGATTTGAGAAATACTGTCAGCTGTAAAGTTCAGAATATAATTATTGTTGTTACGATGCCATCAGCTGAAACGCCTTGGCATTTCTGAGCATCTTGTAAAAGGGAATGTGCAGTCAATAATGCAAGCAGTGATAGTCTCTGCTCACAGGCTCTCTCAGAAGTGTGGGTTTCCCATTTGCATCCATATGCTCATGTATAGACACATATACACCCTAAGCAGTTTTGAAATTCATTGGACATGTTTTCAGTTATAAATTTGATAGTAGAAGGTAGAGAGTAGAAGTAGAAACTGCTCTGGTTTCACTGATGTCATCAGAGATCTCACTGAGGTTTCATCACATCACACACAAGAAGCACAGTCACATACATGTATGTACATAAACACCCCTCACATGCACATGTACAGCATGCAACAGAATTTTAGGCTTTTGTTGGTACATTTGAAAAGGAAGAAGCAAGGAAGAATGATTCCTGTTCACTCTGACACTGGTGGATAATTATAGCTGTGCTGTAGTTCACCTGGAAGGAGCAAAACTGCTCCTTTTAATGACTTCACCCTTACAAATGTTTTCAGGATCAGGACCTATTTCATCCACACTTGCTCCTGCCAATTAAAGAACTTAATTGACCACCCTGGCTGCAAACGTTTTTCAGCTGCCCTTTATTTGCTGCAAAGTGATCCACGTGCAATTCAGTGTGGGATCCCCTCTGCTTTCCAAAAGGACTTCTTAGGTAGTCCTAGTGCAAAGTAAATTTAGGTTTCTGATTGAGCACACCAGACATTTAACTGGGTCCAACTTTTCAGTATTTATTTGCTCTTCAATGAGACTGGTAAGAGTAATTGTGCCAGTAAATCAGAATTGATTAATGGGATTGCAGCAACCATAACACTGGTAGGGACAGAATGTGAACAACACACAGCTTGAAGTTTTGAGTTTTGCAAATCTATGTGAACTGTAACAAAGTAATGGTCTTGCCACTCTACTTACACTGGTGTAATTTTATACAGGGCTCTACATTGAAAAGAACCTCATTGCAGTTACAACTTCCTCATGTGGGAAGAGGAGAGGCAGGCACTGATTCTTCTCTGTGACCAGTGACAGGATCTGAGGGAATGGCCTGAAGTTCTGTCAGGTGAGCTTTAGGTGGGATATTAGTAAAAGTTTTCTCACCCAGAGGGTGTCTGGGTGCTGGAACACAGGGAAGTGGTCACAGCACCAAGCCTGATAGAGCTCAAGAAGCATTTGTAATAGTAAGCCCTGAATCTGATCCTGCTCCCCTTGGGGTTGTTCTGATGACTTTGTTGAGCTCGGGCTCAGACTTCCTCAGAGGAAGCAGATTCTTCCCATCTCAGAAAGTCCATGTTTTCTGTGTCTTGTGAGAACAACACACTCACTACCTGAGCTCTCCTGTTCTATCTTGCACCTTCCTACTAAAGTTTTTCTGGAACAACATTTTCCTTCTGAGCCTGGCAAGTTGTTTCCAAACATACATTCTGATATATTGATAAATACTCTGTTGTCACTTGATGTTCCTTGTGTATCTGAAATAGTCTACTCATATCTGACTAGACTGACTATGAGTTAGGGTAAAATCAGGACTGAAAACTAAAGCATCTCGCTACAGAGATATATTTGCTGTATGTGCAAAGTAAAATGCACAGCCCTGGCTGCTGAGCTAGTTCTGCCGTTCTGCAAAGTAAGATTAGCTCCACTTGGGCTGACAGGCTTTCTTACTGCATTTTCAGATGGTCTTTTGTTCTCTGAAGCCTTTTTAAGCATTTTCCTATGGAGGTATACATTATCAGATTTATGGCCAAGTGATCCTTTTCCCCTATGAGGCATTTCTTCTGATTCCCTGAACTGCAATGGCAGGATCAATTCAGGGATTACAATGGATAAGCAGCTGCCGTATGGGCTAGAAAACAAACAAGGCTTCAAGGCCTGCTAGACTGGCTCCTCCCAGAGTTGAAGAAGTGCCTGGCTGTGCCCAGGAATTTCTTTTGTAAAAACCACTGAAGAATGAGTGGTCTAACTCTATTATGCCAGGAATGTTCACAGAGCAGTAGGTTCTTTGCTACCTATACAAACAGTCCTGATCCCAGTCAGGCGTTATGTGATAAGAAGTGCTTGTAGACCATTCATGGAGTAGAAGTTATCAGTCAAGGCTCAAGTGAGGTGCTGCTTCAAAAATAATGCTTACAAAGGAAAATTCCAGAGCAGATAAACAGAATCTGCTAGGTCTGAGGACTCAAGTAAATCTCCGTTTCTTTGCAAAGCACTTGGGAATGTGACATTTGTTTCTGTCAGTCAAGCCCAACAGAATTAAAACCATGAAAGGGCTCATAAATCAGCAACAGGCTCCTCAAATTGTCTTCTAAGCAAGAAAGAGCAGGAGAAAATAGCCAGTCCTTGGAGAGGTGTACAGGACAGAGTGACAACAGATGGACAAAAGGAGTCCCAAGGGACAGAGAACAGGCAGTAACACTCAGGTCACTGTGGTACCATCATCCTAAATATTTATCTTTCATTTGTTGATTACTGTAATAATTTGCAAATGATTGGTGTGGAACCATGAACCTGCAAAAAGATATTTCTGGTGTTTAACACTGAGTCAGAATCAAAGATTTGTACCGTATCTATAAAAAGATAAATTATTTATAAGAGCAAACGACTGCAACAAAAATCTAAAATTTAAGATTGGTGCCTGTAATGGCATTACAGCAGCAGCCAATCCAAAAACTGGAATAGAGACTTATAGCTAGAAAATTAAATAACTCCATGAGTTTGCACTTGAATTGCCAAAGAATTTGCTGCATTTTAGTTCATCACAACCACATGACATTGTTCCTCAAGACTGCTTTGCAATATACTTGTAATCTTACATGAAAGTCTGAGGAGGAGCTCCACTATCATTTATCCCTGTCATACTCACCATCATATTTACCTCAGTGATCTTTGGCACAGGGACTGGGCCAAAGGTATTCAAGGGTATGGGGTGGTGCTGCTGGTGGGAAGCACAGGTACCATTTTTCTTCCCTACAGAGACTGAAAGAAACGATGTAGGAACATGCTGGAGACAAGAGATACATACTGCTGTCTACATACTGATGGCATCTCCCAGCTGCTACTACCTCTGCCAGTGGAAACCAGAAACTGCCATCTCCTGCCTCAAAAGAGAGCTTGACTCTCTGTTCCCCACCTGCCTCATTTCTTACGACCTCAGACACATATTGCTCTCAGAAACAGTTGCATACACAACAGTGCACAATGCACAAGAGCTGTCTGAGAACTTGCTCTGGAGAGATGGTGGCACCGTGGTCCGAGAGTGGGGGGCTGGTGGGAGGTGCACAGGGGACCCTGCTCTGCTGGGCTGAGACAGGAGGGATCAGGGCCAGAGCCACCTCCTGCTGCTTTGAGGCTGGGACACGCTGATGGGACTCTATATTTAGGCTTCTTTATTGCTTCTTTACTGTGAATGAGTTTATGAGTTGAATACATGCAAGTTCAAGCAATTTTAAAGAACTAACAGCAGACAAATTTTAATCTGTACAGCTGGCTATTTTTATTGGCAGTGCAGGTTTACATGTGTTTACCCCACCAGGGGAAAAAGCAATACTCTGTCACCAGAAGTTAACAGAACCAGACAATGAAGGAATCAGTTTAAAATAATGATTAATGACAAAGCACTGTGGGCAATGGAGCTGCAGACTAAAACTAATTTGTGGAAATTACTCAGCAAGTGATTATGACTAATGTGATTTTCCTTTGGGCAATTCATGAAAAAAGTTAAATGTGTGGAATGAAACATTCATTATCCATTATTCCATTCATACTGTTGAAGAGCCTGTACATTTCAGGCAGATTTCAGGGGTTTGCTACACTAACAATTATATGGACTCTTTTTCCTTAAAAAAGGGGGCAAATATCCCTCCTAAGGAGCTCCAGATGCTATGTTTAAAAAGTCCTAAGGGATGACACCTTATGCAAAAGTGTGTGAGTTAACTCTGCAGCTCAGGTATTGGTAGAAGAGCAGTCCTGTTTGAGATCAAGAGGTTTCTTCAGGACTAAAACCCCAAATTTAACCTCTTACATGAGTTTAGTTGCTTATGCTGTAGCTAGACTGCCACTGCTGCCCAAGTTAATCACTGCGGGCATATTCTAAGATACTTCTAATACATCAAGACATACAGCCAATTGCAAGATGATCCTTCAAGGATGTTTCAGTGTAGGTTTCTCTAAATGTACATTCAGAAAAGTATTCCTTTAGAGTTGGATACTCTTCCCAGAAGGGATGAACTTTGCAACTTGCTGACCTCTACAGCATTGGCTTCAGCGTGGCATAAGGCAGAGCTCACACCACTGCTGGCATTTCCCCACTGCCCTGGCATTTCTTTCTGAAAGTCTGCTAGGGCAGATGGTAAATGACAAAATCTACTCAGGAAAAATCACTGGTAAGGGCAGTCATTAAGAAACTGGCAGATAAAACAAAATGACTGAAAAGATACATTAGTGTTCTTTCCAGTGCCCATTTATTTTCTTAATGATTGTTTTCCCTTTTTCCAAATCAGTGGGCAATAAGAAAGGGTATCTTCACATTTGTTTTATTCTCTGCCTGACACCAAAATACACTGCTTTGTAATACGACCATCAGGATGATTTTCTCAAATTTCTTTGTGATAAAGCCTTTCAGAAAGATATGCTCATTTGAACTGAACAGAGAGATTTCCTTTTAATTCTTTGGATTATGAAAGGCAGGCCAGGGGAAAGGCTAAGTCACTCTGCATTGCAAGTGCAAATTTAAAGGCAGAAGGAAATGGCTGAAATGAACATAGAACACCATGACTCTATAGTAAAGCTCCCTCCACCAGACACAGTGAGGAGGAAGCCTGGGACAGAGGGAATATCTTCCCTTTCCCTTACCAGCACAGATGGTCTGTTGTATGCATGGAAATCGTGAAACAAGAATGCAATCCATTTGTGCAGAATCTACTCAGTGTTTGCGCTGTCCTGGGAATTTATTCAGAATATTTACATTGTGCATGGATCACACTGGGTGTAAACTGAGCTCTCCAAATGATTTTTGCACCACAATTCATGTGTTTCTCTGGGTTGGCTGATGGGGACTAATCCTGACATCACTAGAGAGTATAACTTAAGGTACCTTTGAAATATACCTCATATCTAAGAGACCAACTTGCCAGAGTAGAGAAACAGGCCTGAATTGAAACCGAAGTGCAAGTATCCTTCTCACTTCAAGAAAAACAGTGATGTAACTTCTATTTTCACTGACTTTTCTTGTTATAATACTGACAATGGTGGAGAATACTAGCTGGCCATATCACAACTCAGGCTGAAAACTGAATTTTGCACAACATTAAATAATACAACAGAAGGATCCCAACTCTTGAAAGGATCCTGGCTCCATCTTTATTTTTCTCCTTTGAGGAACAGAACATGTGAGTAATGTAACAGGTTGGTATTAATTTACTTCTCAAACCAAAACAGATTCAAAGGATGTGTCTTTAACCAATTCTGATGTCTGATTCATAAATTAAAAAATCCGAAGTGCAGTTCCTGTAATTATAGCAATTTGTATATCTCTGTTGACACTCCTATTGATATCTCTATTGTTTGTCAGACATACTGTGTTAAGACAGCAACAGGACTCTAACTGGGGTTTACTGTCCTATTTTGCACTGCTGGGATTTGGGTTTTTTTCTGGTGCACTGTCTTCTATTTTCTTCTGAGCAGATAATCAGCATTGTGCTTAAAGACTCATTGTCCACTGTCTTTCAGATTTTCAACTCTGGAAGTCTAAGGGGCAGGAAAAGGACAGAGGAGTCTTGACATGGAGACTTAGACATTGCACAACTCTAAAAACATAGTACTTCAGGGAGGTGATGACTTGCAGCCATTACTGACTTTTACTAGTAGTATAAGGACTCAGCACTTCCTAAGGAGTGTCACTGTTGATCCACTTCTTCATGAGGGAATAACCTGAGACTTTTTTTTTGGGGGGAAATATGGTAAGTAATGTTAAACCTATCCATTACTTGTTAGCCACTCAGGAGTCTCTTTCTGTCCAACCCTACGCAGACGGGCAGTGAAGCAGCTGCAGATAGAAGAGCCCTAAGACCTGACATGCAGCCAAACCCAGCCTATTTTCATGAAACCAGGTGTCCCTATGGTCTCTCTTTTTTTGAATCTTCCCTTCAACATCCTCATCTTAGCTCCTCACCAGAATCAATCATCTTCTAATTAACTAGTCAGATTCCAGTGCAGTTTGCCAAAATTTTATTATTCTGCTCTCATAGTATGCAATTATTTATTCAAGTTTCTACTGCTCCCCTTTTGATGGAATTGGGTGAAAGAACCTCTTTCTGGGAGCCTAAGTGAGCTCTGTAATGAGAAACAGTTGCAGGAAGGTGAGTAGCCCTTTTGCTTCATGGGGTTTGCAATATAAGGAGAAAGAAAAAACCACATGTGCTCCCTCTTTATGTTCCAGCATCCATGGGAAGAAATTAATGCAACAACCAGATTTTTGTACTTGTATCCCAGATGGAAGAGGAAATTATATGCACCTTCATTTTTTCTCATTGAGAACACAATCATTTACATGAGGTTTCACCAATAGAGACAGAGAGATATCTGCAGACTGCTAATAGTTTGCTGGAACTGAAGGCAGTGAACAGCCAAAAGGTTTTGCACATACTCCAAACACTTTGGTACAACCAGTGACTGCAACCCAGAGGACTGACAAAACTACCAATGTGTTCCTTTGTCTATGCCAGCCAGACACAAAGGAAGGCTTGAATTTCTGTGCCAAATGACTTTAGCTTGTGCCCGTGGTGCCTATACAGTTGCCCATCAAACTCCTTTACCTTCACAGGTATAGGAGAGAAGTCAACAGTTGCCTTCTGGGGTCAAGCAACACAGGGAAAGAGACAAAGCCTGGGACACACATGAACTCCTGGAACAAACTCAGCATTGTGATCAAATTGTTACTTCCCTTGTTTTGTTCTGTTTAGGCTGTGTTTTGGTGACTATTAATGAGGCTTACCCCTTTTCCCCAGTGCCTGGGGCAGTGCACGTGCATGATGCAGTCCCTTCCACGTTGCCAAAAGGGCCACAGACCTGGCTTAAAGATACTCCCCCATTCTCTATGACAGTGGGCCACAATTCTGTGGACAGACTGCCTCTGCCTTTGTTAGTTGTGCCCACCAAACAGCATGCTGCAGAGTGCTCCTATGCTGCACTGCTACAGTGGCACCAGTGCTTTACATTTGTATCTGCAGGAAAGAAGATTTTGGTTTGCTAGTGAGTCTTGTAGATTCTCTCTCAACTGCCTCTAGAAAATAACTCTGCCAGAGAGATTTCCAAACTGAAGCCACTTCCTCTTCCATATTCCTGTGTGTGTTTACAACTTAACTCAGTGTTTTAAATAACACCATCATGCAGATAATGAAGCATGCAACTATGTATGCTAGCAAGAAATGGAAGAGAGAAGAAAGCAAATTTGCAAATGTGGCTATTATTTTAAGGCAGTAAGTGTTTCTTGTTAAAATTGTCAGGCATGATGAATCTAATTCTTATGCTATTTTACTGGGAAATTAGGAATGTAATGGGCAAAGGCTACTTTCCAGATTGTATAATAATTTGAAATTCCAAGTGAAAGGCAAGTCAGTTAACCCACTACAGTCTTCAAGAATTATCAGAAAAAAAGATGAAAATAATCGAACTCACCTTAAGCCTGTTGAATGCAGCCCTCAGGATCTGCGATTCCCTCTCACTCTCAGGAACAACTCGTATGACTTTATCACTGCCAATAACAGAACATGGAATTGATACTTAAGACTCTCTGCAGCAGCAGCACAATGTGACAATAAACAGCTTCGGATAACTACAATAATTGTGCTCTTTTTCAGCATCTGCAAAATGTCAGGTGAACTGGAGCTCTGCTTCTAAATTTGGCATCTTGGATTATGCACTTCCATAGAAATTACTTGCTCTTAACAGATCAGTGTCAGCTTGACCCCCCATTTCTATGTAAATGCTTTGTTCACTTCTTCTAAGTTAAACCACTCAAGCTGACATCTTCCATATTGAGTATCTGCCTCAGGTCAAAATAATTATAATTTTTTCCAAAATAATTCATCTGTTTTCTGAGGACAAGACTAGTTAAGATACATTGCTTTTTCATGTTTAAATCTTTAATGGGCTTTGAAAAGTCCAGTGTTCTCATGCATTAGAGGGAATGATTTTAGAAAAGGGGTGATCTTCATACTGGGGTATGCCTTTTGCTTTTTCCATTAAAGCTTGCACAAATTTTGCAAAGTAAATAGCTGTTCATACATGCTCAGATGGTTCTATATAACAGCAGCTGGTTTTACTCACTTTCTTTAGAAGAAACTGAAATAGGACAGATTTAGGTAAGGTACTAGGAAGAAATTCTATACTGTGAGGAGCACTAGAACTGGTTGCCCAGAGAAGTTGTGGTTGCCCCATCCCTGGAAGTGTTCGAGGCCAGGCTGGATGAGACTCTGAGCAACATGGTCTAGTGGAAGATGTGCCTGCCCATGGCAGTAGGGCTTGAACTAGATGATCTTGGATGTCCCTTCCAACCCAGGCCATTCTATGATCTCAATGAATGTAATTTTGCAAATAGGAAACAGGAAAATAAATGACCATTCAATGATCACCATCTATGTGATGAACTATGGAGGCTGGAGACCACAAAAAATATAGGGGGTGGTCCTGTAACTAAGACATGAGTCATACACAAGAAAGCTGACACGGTCAGTGCTAATTCTGGCATTTTCCTACCTTTTGAGTTTTTTAATTTGTACTGTTGATAATGTTCTTCCAAGAGACCTTGGAGGTCATGCATATCTTTATTTCTACAGTTCCATCCACTAGCCAGAATACATTTTAAATAAGTTATCTACAGTTCCTGCATTATCTGGAAATTCTGCACAGTAGAGTTTCCCTTGACATTGAGACATTGGTCCCTTAAATATACTTTGAGCTCTCCCATCTTAGCTGAGTCTGCTGAGAAGATGTTTGGCCAACTAGAAACAGCACTGGTGAGTGTTCCCCTGCTGGCCTCACAGTTTTAGGAAGGGTCCCAAGCCGTGCCTGTTCTCAGCAAGCAGGCCCCAGGTCTTGCCTTTGGTGTGCTGCAGTTTCTGCATAATCTGGGAATTATTTCCCCATACCGCCACTCTTCTTTAGTCTTTTCTCTACAGTCAACAACTGTTCCCCTTGGCTATCCCTCTGATCCTTCTTTCCGCCTCAGCTCCCCAGCTTTGGTTCTCACCCCTGCTGAGTTTTGCCTGCAGACAGGTTTCAGGCCTTCCAGCTCGTTCATGGCCTTAAAGTTTTTGGTCCAGTTAGACTCCAGGTAATTGCTGAAATAACACTGATGAACCCAGGGATGTGGACCTCAGTCCATTCTCCTTGGCTGTTGTTGACCTTACTTGACAAATGATTTATGTCTAAGAAAAATTTTCTGAAATCACTCTTGTTATAATTTGGCAGCTCTAAAAATTAAGGGATAATTACTACGCTTTCAAGCCAAGTTGAACCTCCTCTATAGGAACTTACACAGAAACAAATAAGCCTCTTAGAGAACTACAACTGCTGCATCTTTTCAAGGGAAGTAGATGCTTTTAATTTATCATACATACAACAGTAATATTCTTTCCCATTACTCATTTCTTTCAGAGTATTAAATTGCTGCTAAGAAGGAAATGAGTAAAAAGAAATAATATGGCCCAGGATGTGTGAAATTGAAATAAAGATTCATTGGGCATTTCTGGAAGGATTGGTACAATCAACATATAAAACCCAGATTTTAATGAAATAAGTAGCTGAGCATGTGTTATGCAGATGTAATGGAATTTTAAAGAAACAGATATCACTTCAGTATGGTCTTGAATTAATACACATCACTCTAAACTGTCCTGAATTAGCCCAGCAACTCTCATTTCCAATGCAATGAAAAATCTGCCTGGAAAAAAGAGGGAAATACTGGTGCTCTGACAGATTGATCACTTGACACATTGTTGGGAAATGTCTCAAGCCATGGCTGGGTCTGCTGCGAGAGACCTCATAGCAAGCAGTTCAGCATATCTGGTATTGTTAGTATTTTTTTAAAAGATGGGTAAGTCATTATAGGGCACATCCAATTTTTGTGCATGCAAGATGCAGGAATACGCTGAATTCCTGAGAACTCTTCTAACACCCACTTCTGTAGTCTGACTAGCCCGTGGATAATCACTACATATTCTTCAAAACAGCACAGATACCGAATCTGGCTTTACTATTGATATCTACCAGTTGAAGAATATACTCCTAAGGTTATTTTTTAGCCTTACAGCTTTCCTAGTTACATTTCACATTAAAGAAATCAAGTTATTACCTTAAACACTATGCAATATCCATTGAATTTAGAATAAAAATCTAGCAATTTACCCACTATTTAAAAGCCAACAACAAAATCTACCAGATCATGGACTAATGTGGTTGATAAATGGCAGCTGTGCCCTAAACACTCAGGACCACCCCCTGGTGAGATCCCCTGCCATTCTTTCATGTCAAACTGTTGAGGAGAAAGAAGCAAGCGAGCATATGTATGGCTAGGGAAAGTTGTGTTGCCTGCAGACATATGTCATCAGTCTCCTGATTTATGCAGGCAAGGTTATTTTTCTAACCATAATGCCTCTAAATCTTTTTTTTTTTTTTTTAGGTCTATTTTTTAAAATTTCTAAACAAACAGCAGGATGGGATATATTTTGTAGAAATTAATACAGAAATTTACATCCACCATGACAAACTTTCAATTTCCCCCTAGCAACTTGACTAATGGAATTTAAGACTAGGACTTAGTGAGATCTTTTGAATTTTGTGTAAACAGAGTTGAAAGCCTTTGCCAAGAGCAAAACACAAGCTTTAGTAAATGAATTGACCAAATCAGAGTAGTTAGCAAAGAGTAGAAGCCAGACAGCTGGAGCTCCCAGGGACAGCCTTATGTCTGAGCAAAATGGGTGACCAGCTGTTGGCCAGCACTGACATGCAATGACTTTTTTTTTTTTTTTTCCTTTTCTACTCTGTTGTATTTTCAGGAATAGCATGAAAAATGACACAGCTGCTTTTGGAACACAGAATATGCTACATGGCCCTAGGAAGGGTGATACTCCCCAAGCCAATGGGGACTAAAACCTATTGGTTTACTTCTTTGGCTTTTTCATTTACATTTTTTTCCCATTTACTTCATAGCTTTACTCATCTATAAACAGGCCAGATGGACTCAATGAAACCATTCTGCAGCACATCTACAACTTCTTTACTGATGGAATTAGTTCTCTCTCACGAAACTTTCCTGCTGAAGTCACATGGCATAAACTGCATCTATGTAAATTCCTCATTTCCTTCAGGTAAATCCTTCTTATTGTTTTATTTTTCTGACTAATGTGAACTTCAATCAGCTCTCTCTCTCCCCTGGAAGTCAATAAAAGTATGTTTACAAAGGCTTTACAAGTATTTTAAACACAGTTTAAGGAATCATATGCTATAAATCAAATACCTATAGAAAAAGTAGTAAAGAAAATAAATCCCCACTTACAGACATCCATTCGTAATGGTAGAGGAAGGATTACAGTTCTTGAGAAAAAGCTGCCCTAGCTGCTGCACTTAAGTGGTTCATTAAGGCTGAATGACATATCTGAAAAGAGCTACAGCATGAAAGCCTCTTGTCAACTCCCAACAGGCCATGAGATATCACTTGCGATGAGAGATCAATAGCTTCGTTCCCTTTTCTCCACTAAATACTGATAGTCAAAAAGTTAAGCAGTATTAAAAAATTAATATTTTTCCCTCTCATTATTGCTGGGGTGAAGAGTTTTAATAGGGATTCAATACTGTTACAAAATCAAGTTACTTAAAATAAGTCTGGGCTTCTTCCAGAGACCTGATGGGGTCATTTGGAAAGGGAACTTTACAAAACTTCCCGAGCCTTTCATTATGATTTTCTGTATTACACAGATGCTGATTCAAATAGAAGAGAGCAGCACTTGTATTGTCTAGATAGCGATGCATATATTTTCTGCCTTTTAGTTATTAAGGCAGGAAAACTGATGCCATTCCTAGTAAAAGGAAGAGCTTTCTAATCTATAATTTTGAATGAAAAAGACATGCTTGGTATGCTGAGGGAGAAATGCTGAGGAGGAAAAATATATTATTGCATTATATTTATCAGTATAGCACAGATGACTTCTTTGAAAGCTGACCTTTTATGCAAGTTTCCTGCTAATTCCCAGGCATGGGATATCTGAGTTTCATAGATTTTTTCAGGTGCAAAAAGGGTTTCTTTACCCAAGCATGAAACTTTATGGACTAAAGTACTGCTATATTACTAACACTATTCCTTTGAACAGCTTCATTCCAGAAACAGATGCTATGGAAAGATGAACATCTGCAAATATTCCAGTTTTTATTCCAACTAAGGAATGATGCTTTTCCAAGCAAAGTCAGCCTCCAGTGTCTCAGAAACACTGGATATAGGGCCACCTAGCTTAAGCACAACAAGTGGGAATCAGTTATCTCAGCACATCTCTCTCTCAGAAAAAAAACACCCAACTGTGTATTGTATTGAATACTGTTTTTGCTTCACCAAGCATCATCCAGTTGTGTGCAAATAAAAGAGAGAAAGGAGGCAGTGATTCAGAGCAGAAAACAAAAAAAGTAACAAGACCAATACACACTTAGAACAAACAAACAGACCAAATTAAGAAAGTGGATGGCAAGGAGATATTGAGCTAACTGCAGGATTAAGACCCAGAGGGGAGGCTTAAATCTGCTTAAATAAAGCATCATGTATACTTATTCAAATTCACTTCCTAAGAAACATATTGTAATAACATATTTGCATGAAGCAGCTGATTATTGTTTAGCTTAGATGTAATCCTACCTATGACATATTACATGAAGCAGTGCTACTTTTACAGAAAGGATCATCATCATTCTGGTAACAAATTATTGAAAGGAGCTTCTGCTATAAACCATCTACTTATTTATTCCCATGGCTCATGTATTTCTCTAGTGAGTTGCTCTGTGCTTCGGAAGGAAGTAATGCATAGACAGTGATGCTGTCAGGCCTGGCATGGGCCTGACAGTACCTGGATGCTCATCTGTCCATTGGGATGTTCCTCTGCCTGAACAGCAAAGTTTCTCCCATCCTCCCTCTTCATCTTGCCTGCAGAAACATGTTGAACTTGTGTGGTGTGGACAAGCTTGGTTTAATTTCTTGATTAGGCAGTAGCAAACAATCACCCCTCAGCCAGTGTCCCCGAACAGACCTGATTACATCTGCTCCACGTATTTTGTCCCTTCTTCTGTTCCCTTTTACCACACTTACACCTTGCTTTCTTTCTCCATCTCTCAAATAAACAATTCAGCTTTTACTACTTTTCCTCAATTGGTCCCAGCTTTGCTATACCTGTACCCACATTGGGTATTTCTAGATAATCTCAGCTTTATATGGTATTACCGACAGGGTTACCTAGATATTGCTGCCCAGAAAATGCCCCCAGTACTCCCTTTTCAATTACCAGTGAAATCCAACCATTTCTCAAATACCTCCTCCTTTACCTCCTGCAAGATCCAGTTGTCCTTCACAGTGCTATCTGATTTTTTTGTCAGCTTCTCACATTGTCATACCCAGCAATTTCTCATGTCATATCCTGAACTTTATTCACATTTTGATTACTTAGCTTAACCTCAGGCCAGAGTCTAGTCCACAACCTGCATGGGTCTGCAGCTCCCATCATGCTGAAAATCCACACAAAAGCTCATGTGCTTTTCTGAACTGTAAACCTACTTCTGTTCATTCTAAGCTGCATGTAAGTTTTCAGACAACAGCAGCAACCATTTCCAAATTAAGTATCTCAGGACTCTCTGCAGACGATTTGTTCTCAACCTCAGTGAAATCAAAGAACAACATGTCTGAAAGAGGGTTGCTAAAAAATTTAGATATCAAGAGCACAAGGCTGAGGGGGAAAATGGTTCAGTGTTAGAGACCTACATTTGGCTTCTTGTGCTCCAGCTTCCTTTAAGACCTTGAACAAACAATCACAGATCATCTACCACCGGGGTTAAGTGCAGGTTTGGCAGAAGGTTTCTTATGCTGAGCTCCATATGCTTTATAGCCACATTGCTGGCCGTCATTCATGTATAAAAGCCACACACTGTGTATTTGGTTAGAGGTATTTGCTGGTGGATTGGTTTGTCTGGTCCCTCTCTTCCCCATCTGTTTCAATGGCCTGAGAAAGAGTCTGGGCTCTGTCCTGGTGGGTGTGCTTAAAGCACGGGCAGTTGCCAAAGCCTGGCATTCAGCCTGAGACTGAGTGCACACCTGCCTGTAAAGCATGATGGACTGCAGTTTTGAGGGGAAGGTGGGGGAGGGAAAGAAAAGGACACACTCCGGGGAGCGAGGTTGGTGCTGCCTAGGCGAGCACGAGGAAGAGGAGCTTTATTCAAAAAGCTACAACTTAAATAGGGTCGGGGGGGCTGCATCCTGACCCCAGGAGCACCCTGGGAAGGTTTCTGGGAAGGGTCTGGGGCAGACCCAGCCATACAAGGCAAGAGTCTTCAAAACTGGAGCAGAGAGCCAGGTGATACCATATAAAGGAATGCTACCCTGCTGCGAGCAGGGACCAATCACAGATGGGTTACATAGAAGTTTCCAGCAGGGACACACAGTGAAATAAAGAGAATGATAAAATCCTCAAACTTCGTACAGATTTCAAACTGCAAAACAGTCCTTAACATAGCAGGAGTCCATACAAACACAGCAAACAGTTCTTAGCACAGATCTGTGCTGCTTTCCACAGCTAATTTCTCTTCTCTCCTCCAACAATGGACAGGCTGGGCCTTAGAGCTATGTTTAGCTGATGGTGTAGACATGGTTCAGCTCCCTGCCCCTATAAACGAGGATGACATCATCCTTTGAACTTGTGGGGATATTGAGACAATAAATAAACTAATGACTGTTAAGCTTGCTGATGTCTTTGGTAATAGGAGTAAGGCAGGGACCATAGATGGAAAGCACTAAATACAGCTTTTATAGAAGAACAAAATTCTTCAACTAATTTTTTTTTTTAAGTCTTGAAGCATTGTGCATTTACTCAATAAACTTCAATGGTGTTGAAAGAAAAAAGCTTTTTTCCAAATAATTTAATGTTTTCCATATCTTTAACTTTCTCCATACGTGAGTCTCCTGATAACATAAATAATTTGGCAAAGTCTTGTCTGTATGCAAAGAGGGTGTGCAGGGGATCCTTAATTTTCAAGGTTCAGTGAAAAATTAGTAGGTGCAATACTTCTTTCCTTTTATGCTTTTCCACAGACAATTAATTGATACTTATAAAATAATGAACAGCAAAAAGTCCAAGCAAGAGATGTCCATGATCTCTTGCTTAGGAGACAGCTGTGAAGTTTGTAAAATATGCTCAAAGATTGGAACTAACCCCCATTTTTTGGTTGTTCAGTCAAGCTACAAACTTGGAAAATAGGAAGTACTGTATTTTCAATTAAAGGAGTCTTCTACAGTCTTTAATGAAGATTTAAAACTGGCTGTATTCCGATAAAATTACCTAAATTGCACCACTGCATACTTAATATTTAACCATGAACAAAATATGGTAAATTTGATTTGCTACGTAATATTTTTAAAAGTGTTGATACTAATAATCCCATACACCTGGAAGTAAAATAACTATATTTCAGATACTAATAAAGAGCTTACCACACACAAGCGTAAGGTCTAAAACCTTCCTTTAGAATGTTTGAAGTTCATGGAAGATACTTGATTTACAGAACACAAACTATCTGGACTTCACTTCTTATGAGCTATAGTTTTACTTGACCTTGATTTGATCTATACTTGCCACAGCAGTCAAATACCTGCACATTTTCAACTCTCTGACAACCGTGGAATAGGGCATGTAATTTATCTGCCTTAATGACTTCTTTTCAAGGAGCAGACAATACTTCAATCTTTGAAAAACAGAAAAAGAGAAATGTAAACTTTCATTTTCTTAAGTCATGCTCTTCACTTAAATTTGTACTTATTTTTCTCTCCCCCCTTTCCCCCCCAGTGTGGTCCTTAACACACTGGAGCTCACAGTCATCCTGTGGCTGAACACTACATTGCTATTTTTCTTCTCCTTGATCCAACCCAAGGATTTGCAGTATTAGGGAGAAATTCTTGCATGTATGATCTCAAATTTCAACCACAGCATTTCACCACAGTTCTTCTAATTCAGTCTCTAAGTCCATCAAGTTTTCCTAACACATATCTAGAACCTTTCTTGAACAAAGAACTTCAGAAAATAACTGGAAATAAAGAAGCACTCCTATTTTTTGGGGGGGTGGGGGGAGGGATTTGTTTGTTTCGTTGTTAGGTAATGATAGTTCAAGGCATAGAGAATAGGGTTAAAAACAGGAAGCAATTCCTGTTGCTGAACGGGATCAAGTCTGGAAGTATTTGGTTACCCCTGACAGGCAATCTCCTTAGATCAATTTGAGCTCAAGCTCTCATGACTGTACAAAGGCTTTCAGCTTTAGGAGAAGGAAGCCTGTATTCATTATTGTATTTGGCCCTGAAACACAAATAACTTTTAATGTGTGTTTGTAAGTGTATAAAAAAAGAGATCAGAGGAATTGTCTCATACATATTTTAAATAGTAAATGTCAAGATGGTGAGCTTGGATTTAATTTAGGACTTATCATTAGTGTTTTCTATGCATTTATTCATTTATGCAAGTTACGGAAAGAAAGATGAAAATATTTATGGAGTGAAAAAATGTTATGGTGTGAAATACTGCTGCAAGGAGATGCCTGTAGCATGTTAAGTTGCCCCAAACTATTCCATCATGACTTATTACCTAGTTTGCTTCCCCACTGTGATTTTATATTTTAATTTGCAGAAAGCACACCTTTAATACCAACGTCCAAATAAAGGACAAACAGGACATGTCTTTCCATAGTTTTGCAGAACAGGATCCATAGATTTCAAAGCTGGAGATTTACTGAATATAGTAAGGAAAATCCTGGGTCTACTCTTTTTGTTGGTGTTACTGCAGTAGGCTGGTGTAATTCCATTGATTTCCAGTACTCTTGCTAGGTTAAGCAAGAAAAAAGGAGGAGATTAGGTTGTTTTGTTTTTTTTTTTTCATTACAGCACAATCAGCTATTCCTGTGTTTCAGATGAAGGTAACAGACACCTGGGTGCTGAACTGTTCATCAACTTAGGATGCTGTTTTGAAAAAGAAATTGTAAATCTGCAAGTGCTAAGCCCAGGAAAAATTACACGTGCCATTAACTGCTAAATCCTACCACAGCAGATGACTGAGAGTCTCACAGGGAGCCATCTTCTTTTCCCCACAGGGACAGTGTTGACCTGAGATGCTATGTTTTGTATTCAGGTAGAGCGTCTCTGACAACAAGGATGAGGAGAGTCCCTCAGCAAAGGGACACCTCACACACCTAGACTGAAGTTAAAAGGTATTTGCAAATTTGTTTTCAGTCTTTGCTGCTGAGTATCTTCCCATAAGCTGAAAATGATCCTGTGGGAAAGGAGCAGATTAAATATATATAAAGCAGAGATGTAAGGTACAGTCTTTGAATTAAAAATGCTGGAGTTGGTCTCCATGATAGCTGGTACATTGTCTCACTTTCTGTTTTCTCCCAGCTGCTTTGAATGAAGGGACCAGTGAGAGAAACCTAGCAGTAAGTTGAGCTGCCTGCAAAACCTACAGTTATACCTGGGAGTATTTCCCAGTTTAATACACAACCTGGATATATCTCAGCTTCAAGCTGAATCCCAGGTGACCACAGAGCACTCCGTTCAACCATCGTTTCCTTGTGAAAAGGTGCAAGGTGCATGTCGCTGATGAGAGTCTCTGTATGCCCTGGAAACAACCTACACTGTTGGTTAACCAATATACACAAACACGCTTTTCATTTAATGCTGTCAGGTTTTGTGCAATAAAATGTTTGGAAAAATTCTGAGGTGTTTTTGGATGCTTAATTATGCAACAAAACCGAATTAACTAAGTCTGAAAATAAAAATGTTTAATTACATTTTCAGTGAACATGGAAACCAAATGTGAAGCAGGAGAAAGAAGTAATTTTCATGAAAAAAATTTCATTTTGCTTTAAAGAATCATGCACTGAAAAGTGCAGATATAATTCTGCACCACATATACTTCAAATTGCAGTGTAGTTACTGGCCCATCTTTCCTTACTGAAATCAATTCAATTTCCTGTTAAGTACAGGCAAATTAAGTATGCATGTGCCTGCAATAAGAAGTGTTATTTTACTAACTGCAACAGATTTTTAATGTTCACATTTTTGTAATTTTCAGATAAAAACCAGATTTTTCTTTTAATATGAGAATTCAAAGCAACCCTTTTGAACTAGTTGTAGTACTACAAAGAGAAACCTCATGACTCACAGAATGTTCTCTCTTAAGGACCACTTTTCCATGGTGATGAATTCATAGACAAGAAGCCTTCCATGTTGGGACATTTTTAGCACTGAAAGAGGAAAACACTTATCCAGCTGTGCCATGCAGCTTTATGGATGCACGTAGTCTTTTTGCCTATACATACATTTAAGCTGGTTTCAGGCTCTGTAACTCTTTTTCGAGCATGTTTTTTTTAGAAATACAGGGTTTACACCCATTTGTTTCTCATACCATTTGAGTTACTCGATAATCTGCCCCTCTGGCGAGCCCCTGCTGCCAGCTCGGGTGTGTGGCCCTCCCTGTCACACCCTCTGCTCACAGGCCAGCAGCTCTTCAGATGACTGCTTGCAGAACTTCTATCAATACTTTGTCAAAAGCATAAATAAGCTAGGTAAGAATAAAGACAGGAAATATACGCAGAACCAAATCTAGGACCTGCATGTATACATACATGTCACCTTACACAACAGTAAAATTAACAGTACACCTCATTGCTTGCAGGATCTGAACATAAAGGAGGCATTTGAATATATCACTAGATTAAAAAAACAACAACCAAAAAGTGCGTTTAATGTGATCATCATAAACATCTTCATTACTTATTTTACAGACTGTGAGAATCAGCACAAAAGCCATGTAGCAGAGCCTTTGCTTTGATAATCTCCATCTTGAACATACTGGATTTGGTTTGGTTATTTTTAAAGGAAGGGGGAAAGTGGGGGTTTTGTTGGCGCATGGTGTTTTTATTTTATTATTTTAAAAGTAGTTTTATTTATCAGCAAGGGACTTTCAGATGCACTCATGGAAAGTCCAAGGTCAGCTGTGTTTGGGAGTTGGGGTGTGAAAGCCAACCAGACTCACTTTTCTGGGCACAGGGCTCGCTTTGCAAAGGCTGTGTAAGACTCCCAATGCCTTTGCATTTGTCTGTCCATCAGGATACCACATTTTATCCTTCTGCATTTTTATAGCCATAAATTTAGGTTCCAACCTGGTACAAGGTTTTTCAGGGGCAGATGACACATATAACACTGCTATCAGTATGACTGACATTCGTGCTGTCCAATTACTTGTTAAGACATGCTGCCATACATTTTACTGTGCATTCAGCTGGACCCAGGCTGTTTTGTTTTTCAGTGTCAAAAGTGAAAGCTTAAAAAAATCCCCAAACAACCAAACAAAACTGGTAAGTAAGGCAGAGAAGGTGGTGGGGAAGAATTAGAGCGCAGGGGCTTCCTGGCCAGAAAATGAATGGTGATCCAAGAGAGCTCTGCTCATGATGTGACTGCAGATGCTTCTCAGGGCAGTGCAATTCCGAAGTGGTATTCAGTCTTTTCTGTTGTTAGGCATTGTGTAGGCACATAGCACTGTCTTAATCCCTAATGACGTTGTAATACACACATCACGGTTCTTTCACACACTCAACTACGTGTCTTGATGAAAAAGGTGTCAGGATGCTACATTTAAACAAGTTTATACTAGATGGCAAGTTTTCAGTCTCATTTAACGGCACGTAGGAGATGGGAAAGGAGTTTTATAAGCCACACTTACAAACAAGATAGCTATGCATAATTTGATGGATCTGAATCTTTGAACTTAGTCTTGATAAGCATATACACAATCTGACTCTCCTTTGATCTGGATTTTCCAGAACTAATTCTTTTCCTCTTGCTCCTCAAACCAGTCCTGAGCATCGTACACAAACTGACCTGCTCTCCTATCATTGAAAAATGTACCTCTGTGTGCTGAAGAAAACAAAAGCACACCAACTGCAGACTACTATTAGAAAAACAAAATCAAACTGAAGGCTCGGGGAGGGATATAAATATTTCAGTGGCAATGAAATTATTTATTCTCTGAAGACAGCTCCTGTAAGGCAGCTGCACCAGCCATTAAGGCAATTATATTTTGCCATTTTTATAAGCTGCTTGAGAAATAATTTTTCTCCACTAGATTAAAGCTGTGTCAGTTATCTACAAAATCATGTCTAACTTAAGGGAATACTGGAGATACATGTTGCATACATCTGGAAATAAATGCTTGGGATTTACTTCTTTATTGTATTAGTTCTTATTTGTGTGGGACAACTTGGAATTCTACAGAAACTTCTGTGCCTCCTAGTTTGTTAACAGCCTGACCTTAGAGGATGCCTTAGTAAAGTTTCCCTAAGCAAAAAAGCATGAAGTCTGCTTGTACTTAAGATAATAATGTTGAGTTTAACTGCACCTATCGAGCTCATCGCAGTTTCAGTGCAATTGAAAATGAGGGCCATTCCACAGGTCTTCCCTGAGCTTCCCAGCTGTAACCCTGCCACACCTTCTATCACAGTGTAAGAACAGACAGAAAGATTTTGTCGTATTGTGAAGACACGTGGGAGACAATATCTGTAGGCATGGAAGAAAATGTTGCCCTTTCTACCAAGCTGAATTTGCTAATAGACCAGACACAAAACCAAATTTTGAACTGCTGAGAGGGAGTACTTTGTAAAAGGAATGACCTTAGGCAGGTGTCTTGACAAAGCAGCTCTCGATAGCTGCCTTATTGCAGGTGCTTGTAGCACCTGTGTTACAGACCCACGGCCATTCCACATTGTGCTGGGCCACCTGACTTACACAGCCCATAGTGAGAGACGGGCATCTCAAGTCTATTCAGACTGATATAGGTATGAATCACCTTCTAGAAGTCCAGTACGGTCCATAGCACAATCTAGTTAAGCTATTTTATATTCTTTTTCTCTGGCAGCTTTACTTTAGGCCTATCTGTTTCATTGCTGTTTTTTCCTTCCTTTTTTCCTCCTCAAACTGCTGTTCTCTGATTCCAGGGATATGACTGCTTTGAGCATTTTATTTTGAGCTTTGCAGGTTAACCTAATGCATATTCTGACACACTCCCTTGAGCCAGCTGAGAATTACTTTTATTTCTGTTTCTCATTAGCAGAAGATAAATGTATATTTTTAAAATAAGGGTGACAAATAAGGATTAACAGGCAATGAATAAATTAACAGGTCTCGGTGAGGTTATTTATGTAACTAAAGTGAGGTAAAATACTTCACCAAGGAATAAATGTAGTCCATATATTATAGCTGTGTTGTGAGGCTGATATTTAACTTTATGGTAATCTGTGTTTATGACTATAAGGAGAAAGATTTATATTACATATTTAAATAATAAACGCTGTCTTAAAATATCTTTCAAAAGCACTTGGTGTTCTTTTCTTTTTTGTTGGTGTTAATACACGTTGTTTTAATCAAGTGAATGGAGTTATGCCTGCTTGCATAAACTGAGAACCTGGCTGTGAATTTTCCTCTCTGCTGACATCTGTGATCTGCACACGTTGGGGCAAAATGTTCATTGCATGATGTCTATTGCCCTCAAATCCATAAATTCATTATTAGTATTTGTTTAAAATAAACCTACCTTGCATGGGCAAATAAATCTTTCTGCAGTACAACCCCCTCAGCAACATTTTCAGTCCTGGTGGCTTTTGTTTTTTATTTTTTTCTGTTTAAAAACATCCTGATTGTAGGGTGAGTTACATGTAATACCCAACAAAACTACCAGCACTGAGGGTTCTCTCCATTATACCAGAAGGTTTACTGAGCTGAAGCACTTTGGAATAAAATCTACACCTGAAACATGCTTTGATATTCTAGGTTGGAACTAGATGATCTTTCAGGTTCCTTCCAACCCAAACTATCCTATGATGGTACAATTTTAAATGCAGCAGAAAGAATCAGTAGCCCAGATTAAGCATGGATGTAAATCAGGCAGCATGTGAAAACTCCTGTTTAGGTGCCTGGTCTTAGTGTCAGAGTGAAGGGAGTTTACTGCATCACATGGCCATCCTAAGTACAGTGTATTTTAAGGATTTTTTTGTTTTGTTTTGTTTGTTTCACTGTTTTGTTTTCATTTGAAACGTCTCTTCCTCTGGGGCTAGGATTGGGAATCATCCATACTAAGTGGTCTGAATGAAATGAGGACTTACGGTCCTTCTGACTTCTCATAAAAGAGGCTTTAGCAAGACCAGTGATGATTAGAGATGATTAGGTTGTACAGTGAATGTGAGAATCATGAAAATTACCTTGTAGTCCAATCCTCACAGATTCATATGGCTGTGCTAACATGGTAATTATATATTTTATGTGTTCATATAGGCATAAACTGTTTGTAGTGAGTGCTACAGTTAAAGCTGCTCAGATCTGCCCATTTGTCAGAGAAAAAAAAAGTCTACTTTTAGACCTCATTATTCATTTATCACTCATTTATCACACTTAGCATTTTGATTTTGCGAAATTGGTGAAGCCAAGCTAGTCTTCTCTAAATCTTTGCAAGCTGTACAGGAAAGTAAATTACAGAAGTATGTTAGATCATTTGTTTTTAATTATTTTTTTACAGAAGTGGCAAAGATGAAGTTAGTAAGTCTTACTAATACTGTAATTAGAGCCAATATAAAAATATATAACTATAAAAAAAATAATAATGAAATTTCTTTTTAGTAGTAAATTTCCAAACTTTTCAATCTACTCAACTGGGAAAATAGCACAGTAAAAATGAACAATGCAAGGAAGTAGCAGATTAAAGTATTCACGCCAAAATGATGTCAAGTAGAAGCTGGGTAAGGCAGTTTAAGCACAACAAGGAACCCTGAACAAAGTGAAAGAAAAAGGGGAAAAGTAGTGAATTTTCTGTTTGTTTATTTTAAACAGAAAGCTCTGATGTAGCATTTTAGTACAATCTACTGTACTAAAGGAGCAGAGTCTGGAATATTAAGAAACACATAATGGAAATGAGTATTAAATGAACCACTACCACATTACAGATCTATTGAACTGTCCAGCATTGCTGTGTGAAGGGCCATACTGCAGGAGCTGCAGATATCCACAGAGATCCCACTTCCCCTGACCAGAGGCAATTTCCTGTCTCCAGCAACTCTTTCTGTCATGATGCCTTGAGCAAGATGCTTCGCTTTTCCTTTCCTTCCTGCCTTAAGCACTTAAATTTCTTGAAATACCTCTTGATGTGCTTCTGGAAGGCATATGCAATATAAACTTGCTTTGAGATTCTCTGAAGGTTAGTATGGGTCAAAAGGTGGTTATCTTTACCATCTTTATCAAAGCATCTCTATTTTGGACCAGCCTTCCCACCCAGATTCAGCCACGTACCTGCGAAAAGTGACAGCCAGCCAAACGCTTGGTTGTACAGTGTCACCTCTGCAAAGAACAGCAGTGTGATGCTGAAGCACACTAAACTGCCCTTGCAGAATCTGTTCATTTTTTTCAGTAAACCAAAACCCTGAAGAAATATGGGCAGTAACACTGTGTGGTGTGTTGCCCTCAAGCAAGAAGATGTGATAGTTGTGCTCAGTTTACTACAAGGGAAGTTCCCAAGGGCAGACAAGTTGGTGTCTTCTCTTAAATCTTCAGCCCCGTCTCAAAAACCTCTCCAAGGCTGCTGGGATGTGCCCTACACTTCTTGAGCCCATTCATGGTAATATCACTCCTAACTTCAAAAATGAAAGACTAGTATTAGCAACTTCTGTTATTGGAGAATTTGTACTTCCTGTAATAGGAAAAGATTCAAAAGACACCTTTGCAAGTGAATTGAAGGAGAAATGGATACTGAGAGCTCATGCTTTGCTATTTTTATGCTGGGTGTGGTGCCTGCATAGCTAACATTTGTGGGGCTGGTTCCTGGTGATGCAGAGCTGTCTCATGGCAGGAGCTGGGACGGCAGACAGCGCCCAGTGAGACGGTGCCATGTGGGCACCATGGCAAGTCACAGACACAGGTTTGAGCAGACCGTGCAGTGCTTCCCAAACATGCAAGACCTCCCATCCAGTCAAGGTTGACAGGGCGTTTCCCCAAAGTCTACTCAGATGGGTGTCTCAAGTACACACAGCTAAACATTTTGCTTCCAGTAATATAATTTTTTACTGAAAGGCAAACAGTGTTCACTAAATATGAGTCATTTGAGTCCTCAGATAACGAAAGAAATAGTATCAGTGATCCTGAACTGCTTCAGTAGTTGGTCAATCAGCTGATTTCTTATCTCTGAGGATAGTGATTTGGAGTGATCTGGATAGTTACTGACACAACAGTCTTCAGCACAGAGGTCCCAACATACAGATGGTATAAGCTGATGCTTTACAATAACTAAATTTTTCTGGGCCGCAAAGCAAAGGAGATGAAAAAAATTGCAAGTTTAAATACATTCCTGGTATAGAACAGGCAATTACTTAATTTTTAGGCAATACAAGTCTGACTACAATGTGAAAGTATTCATCTGGAAAAGGGGCCAATGGCTGAATAAAGCTTTTAAAAATGTACAAAGAAAGGAATTGTGGATTGCTCTGCATGAAAGATACTCCCTATTAAACCCACAAATTACAAAAACAAGTGATCACAAATACAGGAATCAAGACACCTCAGAGATTTCAGTATCTTTATCAATGATAAATGATGGAGATTAGGAAGAAAGCTTTGCTGAAGGCACACCATTTAACAGCTGCAGTGTTTCAGACACTTTATTCTTTAGGTGTTATCACTGGGAGAGGGACAAATACTACTGTTTGCTACACAAACATTTTAATTCAGATCAGAAGTGCACTTCCAAAGTGAACCTGAGTGTCCCTTCTTACGAACACGTGGTTTGCACTATGACAGAGCCTCCGGGTTCGGGACACACATAGGACTACTCTGAGGGTGCATGAACTGGGTCAAACATAAACTGAGAGATGCTCTTGGGATACATGTAATGTGTCTCAACCACAGATCAGCTTTCAGTCTGTGGGATGAGATCAGCCAGTCCAAAGCAAAATCCAACCAGATGCATATAGTATGGAGAAGGTCTGGTCCCTCAGCACCAGCAGATCCAGTCTCACTGCTGGGTTTACATAGCACTACCTGCCAACACTGACATAACCCGAAAGGATGGTTATTTTGACTCAATATGCCAAGACTTCTAAGTAGAGTTCTGCTTAGATTTAAATTTAACCAAACCTCAAACTTTAAATATATCAAAGGTAGGATAACCAATGGAGGCAGTTTTTCCTACAGAAGATCATGCATTTGAGAGAGTGGATGTATATCCTACACCTCTGCTTGCAGAAAACACTTTTTCCCCCATTCAAATCCATATCATTAACACATGAGCTACAAGTCATCCTGCCTCCTGGTGAGAAAAATTTCAGCATGAGACTTTTGTCATAATTGAGGTAAATTTCTCAGTAACTACTCAGGAAATTTATTTATTTCCAGAGAAATAATGAGTAAGCTAATCTATTTAGCTTCCAGGAAATTTTTATTAAAATATATTTTAAATACCTCTGCTGCCTTTTTTTCTTTCATCAGTGAAAACATGAAAAAAACCCCACAGAAATTTTTATCCTGTCAAAGGCTAATTTAATCAAAACACACTCAGAGTAACTTTTGTTTTTGCCAGCTCTATGTGACAGATGTTTTCTGCCTACAAGGGCACTGCATTACACAAGCATTGATATCTGAATGCTAACAAAGTCAGTGCATACTTAAATGTGTAAAATAAGCTTTCTCAGCTCCACGTTAGATTCTTACGTGAAATATTGCAGTTTTAAGCAAGTGCCAATGAAAGCAAAGCACTTTTCTTCAAAACTTCTCCATAAAATACTTTAATGATCTAGTTATGCACGTACATAGCTTTCTAAAGGTCTTTTTCAAACCCATAAATTCCTTGTTCTTACAGATTTTAGAATCTCATGCCATTAGTCTAACTTATAAAATTAAGCGCTGTAAAAGATTAAATACTAATTCTGATATTTCTAGCTTCCTTCTTCTTTTCAGTATTTATGTTTAGCTATTTTTGAGTAACATATAAATTTCATCCTTAAATTAGGAAGTATTTTGTCTGAGCCAATAGCGATGGATTTTACTAAGTGATTTGGTAGATTTTAGGGGCTCTTTATATCACCAAAGTTTTGCATTTCACATTTATTCCGAAGGTCAATTGCCAAGAGAGTGAGCTATGTAACAAAGAGGCCATCAGTTCTGTAGATAAAGTGAACAGGTACTTAATTCCATGGGTAGGTGAGTATTTTGGGTGCTATTTGCCCACAGGAAGCATGGTAACCTGCTAGATCCCTGGCTTGCCATTTGCTGTCACTTTGGGTGTTAAAGTGAATAGATTCCTGATGCTGTTAGTCTCCCTAATGCTCACACTTAAGGAGCAACACCTAACACTGGCCTTTGGGAATCCTCTAAAGAGCAGAGTAGCTGCTGAGTCCCCTTGCCCCCGTTACTGTTCCCAGTGAAAACAAGGGAAGAAGCAAAAACCTTTATTTACACTCCCTTTGATATCAGTGTCTTAAGTGAAATTATTTTATTGATTTTCAAATTAGTTTAATAGTGTACTTAGTAATACTACACTACAATGTTTTTTATATCAGGTTATGAAAGATTGATTATCTATTCTGTGGCCCATTGCTGGTCTGAGATTTGATGGCAATATCTATTTCTACATGAGCACTAAATCAGAAGAGAAGTGGGAGCACCATTATTACAAGAACAGGGAGGGCACTGAAAAAGATGGAGGCAGTGAGGGGAAAGACTGGTTAGAAGGCATTTTCATGAAAACATTTGACTGTCACTCAGCATAACATTCTGGTGCTTAGTAATTGTCTGGGGTGGGGGAGAAGTCCATGACACCTGTGATAAATAACATACAGAGACAGAGAGGAGTGACAACTGCGATCTTCTGCTCTGATGCTTCTCTGCTTTCACAGTCATTGTTGACTTTAAGTATTCAAATAGTTGGTACAGACTCTAACAGAAGTTTAAGAAATTATGAGGACAGGAAAACAAAAGCATTAAGCTATTTATCTGCTGGGTTTCAGATACAGGTTCACAGTGGAGATTCATGTTCCATGACATTTCAGGTATTTTTGGTTGATGATCTGAGAAAAAAAGAAAAAAAAAAAAAACAGGTATTCTTCAGATCAGCATGAATATAACTGGTTCCACAGCTCCAGAAGGCCTGATGATACAAAACCCCTAGACCATTCAGCCGGACAGGTATGTCCTATATAGACTGAAGTGTTAGATGTAGAGGCAAGAGTAAAGGGATGCTGTAACCAATACAGAAATGGAACAGACTAAGAATAAACTATTTCAATCCTCTATTTTCTATCTCACTTAATTTGGAAACTACTGATATTCCTTTTAAGAAATTTTATGTTTTAGTAGAGTTTAACATGGAGGAGATACTCAGGATTCTTTTTCTGCCTATCAGCAGATCCCATCTACTTCTAAAAACAGTAACAAGCTTCTCTGCAAACACCTTAAATCAAGATATACACAAATGGGAGCATTTGCTATCTATGTTTCAGATGACATAAGCAGTTAATTCTAGACTAATTTTCATAACTGAAAGACACAGTTCACTGCTGACTTCCTCTAGTAAAAGATTTGTGATAACAGAGCCAGACATCAAACTAGAATTTATTATATAAACTTCAGGATCAGTTTAGTAAAGAAACAATTGAGAAGTTTCTGATGGGTCAATGGATGCATTAATGGTTTTGCACAGATGGGAAATCTTGTTTCTTTTACATGTCTACAAGTGTAAACCTTTGGGTGATGAGGGATCATAATTCTTGTAGTACCACAAGTTTGTCCCAGTCGCAGTTAGAGGCTTAGCAGAACAAGGCTGTAAGCCCCAAATACTAGGGCTGAGTGTGAAGGTTTGCTTATATGAGATCCTCTGAAGAGAGAGAAGGGAGGGGAATAAACTTAAATATTAAACATTAAAGCTACCACAACCAGGAACACATGGCAGTCCAGACAGCCCATCATCAGTTAAAGCATGTGGCAAACTCTAAGGCCTAATTTAAAGCTGGCAATTTAAAGTCTGTTTAGGCTGCCAAAGAACAAGATGTCTCATGTCTGAGAGACTCTCTTTCCTTCGCTTATGGGCCCTGTGACTGATATGCCAAAAGGACATAATAAATTATTCCCAATTTAATGTGAAGTAGTGTGATCACTGGCATACCTAAGTGTTCTTTGGGTTTTTCACTCCCCTCCCCCCTTTTATTTTTTCCACAAAAGATTGAAAATGACCCTTTAAATAGTTCATCTTACTACTTCAAGGGCTTTGGACTTATTTGGCCTCAAAACCTGTTACCAATATGACTTAATTTATAGAGAAATGTTTGTAAAAGGGAGTATGGAGTGTTTTATTTCGTGTAATAAAGTCAGTTTAAGGCTAGGTAATACAAATATTTGTGTAGAAATGTGGGGTGAGGTTGGAAAATTCTGGTCACAACATGAATCAAAATGCTTTACAGTTTCATTCACTTCAAAGAATTTAGTAACTTTTGGAGAAAACGGCTTGTTTCATTATTCAGGTTCGTGAATGTCCTTTCCCCCAGCAATTCAATAGATAAATAAAAATTCAGAAAATCAAGTGGCAGTTATTTGTTTTATCTAAAGGAACAACAAAGCTATAAGCTTGAAGGAAAAGAGTGACTTGAAAAATATTCTTTAAGCAGAGAAATAATGCACTAGGGTTTGGAAGTCTCTTATGCTACCAAGAAAAGAAACATCATCTACTTTTTGAGAGCCCTGTTAAACAAAGAAGGCAGAACTGTTATTAGGTGGTAACATTTTTATTTCCACACAGGTAGAAAAAAAGGCTTACTGCTCTGAACTGGAACGTGTGAAAATCTCACCTATTTGCCTGGTAATCACTTTTTCCTCAAATTAAGGAGTATTCATTTTTTGGCTAGATTCTGACTTTATTGTTGCAATTCCAGCCTCCTTGACTCCCCTCCCAAAACTCTTAACTTGCAAAGCAGGAACTCTGTGTTTTCAAAGTTCAAGGTGTGGTTACCACTGAGTTATGGCTTGGACCAGTCATGCTGAATAAGACATGATGATTTTGGCTCTTCTACTGGGAAAAGGCACGGAAGATGGTGAAGGGACTAGTTGGAAAGACTCAGTGCACTGACAACACACAGCAAATCCCATTAGTGCCAGCTGGAGCCATGTGGCATCTGCGGTAATAAGCAGATGTTAAATGCATTGTTAAAACAACTTACAACTGATTTCTTGAGACATGCCATTATGCTTGTTTATTACTTGATTGTTAAAAAGCATTACCACATTTATTATTTGTTAAACATCAATCTGCAATATAGTTTGCTAAACTAAGACAAACCACAAATGCAGAGATCTCCTCAAAGTACTGCATCTTTGTCACTGAAATATCAAACTTGCCATTTGAGGTTTTATGTCGTTCATTTTGTTTAGACAATTCACTGCTGTGCTCTTAGAATAAACCACTCCATGCTGCAGAAGTCGGATTTATGAAACATGATGTAAACATGTTCTGCCTAAGAGCACGCAGACAGTAAATGCCTAGGGCGTTCTGTAATTGTCCTGGGAATACAGTTTCTTATACATCTCAGATTTATTACTGTAATTTTCATTGGATACCTGATACAGTAAATGTTTCTAAAGGTTTTATAGCTTTTATCTAGAAAAGACAGATTGTTTAGTCTACCTAACAGAATGACATCATGCTGTCCATACTTTCTGTAAGAAAGAGCGTTACCTTTCTGCATGTTGCTTTGACTTACCACTTTGGAGGTATAGGTGCCTCTCCCATTTCACAAATGTTGATGCACATATTTGTGTGAATGTATAAAAACATAGTTGTCATTTTTAGTGAAAATGGACATTGCTACCAACTTCCTCCAGGATGTGAGCTACATTGGACTGAAACAAAGAGGGTAGATAATATCACTTAGAGCTATTGTTTATGACCTCCTGGTTACTCACCTCTTTATCGGTCCCTATTTCCAACTCTCACACCCAGGAAACTACTAAAACCAAGCAAATAAATGGAGAAAATCCAAAGGGATCCAGGAGAGCAAGATACCAAGTTCACAGGGTGTTAATAGAGTTGTACACAGGTATGAGCTATCTCTCAGCTTTGCTCATACCAACTCAACATGTTACAAAATGGAGCTTTGTCTGTTGATACTTGATGGAAATTTCCTTTGTGCTATTTCTTTCATGCTACAATAATTCACAAAAATTAATGAAATGCTGAGGAAAGGTGATAGCTCCTTAACCAAATCATCAGCATTTCTTGCCCTCTGCCCAACTGAAAACAAATCCCTAAATTGAAAATATTAATAATAAACTTTTAAGTTTATTTCCCCTGTATAAGACTGTTATTTATCATACTGGCTGGGCTCACTGTCCAAAAGATCTGTGTTAGAGCTGAAACTGCTCTTCCTTGATTAGGCTGCAGTCACAAGACAACAAAGGTCTGAATTTATCTGCTGATCTAGCAGGTAATA
Source organism: Scytalopus superciliaris (assembly GCA_013400415.1). Classification (NCBI taxonomy): domain Eukaryota; kingdom Metazoa; phylum Chordata; class Aves; order Passeriformes; family Rhinocryptidae; genus Scytalopus; species Scytalopus superciliaris. The sequence goes on along the minus strand of VXBX01005998.1, from coordinate 395,866 downwards.
AAATGCCTCAGTCCCTTCCCAGAACAGTTCTGCAGGCTGTTTACAATGAGACATGAGGACAATGAAGTAGAAGCCGGGTGAGAACTGAGAGGCAGGTATGAGCAAATGGGGCAGGTTTTCACACAGCACACTGTAATCTCAACTCAGCACCTGCACAGCTGGCAAAAGGAAGGGTCCTTTGAAAAAGACAACTGAGAAACTATGTACATAGGCCTTCTGTGAAACATCTTTTGATGCCAAATGCTATTTCCACCTGGGAGCTGTTGCTTCCCAAGATATGTCCCTCAGGAAGCATTTTTGCTAAAAATCTGCTTCTGCTGCTGTAGCACCCAGTGATTTTATGAGACAGAGCCTCTAATGTACTTGCTCTCCATTTAAAGGTGAAATGCTGAGCCAGGGAAGATAAAGATTTGGTTGGTCTATTTAATTTTCCTGAGTTTTTGGCAGGTAAGCAGGATGTAGCTCAACTTGACTGAAACAGCCTCGAAGAGTGAGACAAAATTTCAGATGAAGAAATGTATGAGGTTTTTATTGTCTTACGGTATCATGAGTGCACAAATTTTGAAACCTGTGATCAATATTGAACCTCAGCCTTGCTCTACATTTTGTCCTAGAAGAGGACAGCTGCTTAAATATGCCTGAAGGAATGGGATTTATCAAAATTATAAAGAGTTTTGTTTTTTTTTTTTTTTAATTAGCAGCCATTAGTTCCTGCTAAACACTAAAATCAGAACTCAGATACACAGTTATGCTTATTTTTGATGTCACATTACTTTTAAAAATCCAGCTAAAATCACATTCTCTGCTGTTATACACTTACAATTTAAATTGTCTGTTTTACATTGTATACTGGGATAAATTAATACAGTGAATTAATTTTCATTTGCAATTATTTCAGTCTATAAAGCTGAGATGGGCAAAATACGTGCACTCTGAGCTACACTTGATATGCTATGTGAATTAATATCACATGAATTTAGAGCATTACAAAACCATTAAATTGTTGGCTCCATGTTTCTGCAGCTTCCTTCTCATTACACTCAGTGACCAGCTATCATTACATAAAATTTAATGGAAAAGGGAGTCGTCATGTTCCATGGCTAACAAGCTGCCAAAACATATTATGTAAAAAGCAGCACAATAAATGAGGTGATACTTTGTGTTTATATCAGAATTCTGTTTCTTCCATTTCAAATGAAAAATACACCTTTTTCTTGTACTTTCAATTTTGCTTTTGTAACATAGAGAGGAGTAACTTAAGCCATACATCATGACAATGTGTGGCCAAAACAGCAAAGGCCCCTTTGGCTTTGGCTGCCACACTCACCCAATAGGCAACAATTCCTTCAGTTAGTCCCCACCATAAGATAAGACAACTCTTACTTCTTTCTTCATAAACTGTAATTTAAAACCTTCCCTTCCTTGTTTCACATGGGTAATAATTAACCCTAAAACAACAAAACCCCACGTGCAATGGGGACACAAGTCTTGAATGCAGTGAAGAGTGTTTGGTGTTCTTGTTTTATGAGCAAAACGTCACTGCTAAAAGCGAGCATCTGTGTGTTCCTCATAGAAAACAGATTCCAGTCTTGTTCTGAGATTACTTCACTGTACAACATCTGGTGTTTTATAGCCATGCAGTTTAAAAATAAATACTCTGTATGCAATTTTATAACGTTTAAAATACTGCCTTAATTTCACCCATTTATTTATTCATTCTTGTAAGAAGCAAAGTTATTTATACAACAACTAATTTAAAAATCCCTCATTTGTTTGCTTGAAGTTTGTCTTATTTTTTCACTCCTGAAAAAAATAAAGTTTTTCAGAGGGGCAGAGAGACTTTGGTTGCTAAATACACCCTAATTATTTTTTCCATTGGCTGCTTTGAAACTGGCCCTCCCAGTAAGATCTCTGCATTTCCTTGCTGCATAAAATAATTTTCATTTTTGTTCTATTAATCTTATGTTTTAATAAAATTATTATTTTGGCTTTTTATCAGCCAGCTATCAGCTGCTCCATTAAGACTGTATTTCATTAGCTCTAGCAAGATAACTGAGATCAGGTAGATCCATTATTTGTAGAATAAACATTTAAAATGTATGTCTCTTCTCTCAGCTAATGCCATTTGACTGCAAATACACCTGAATATTAGAAACCTCTTTCCTCAGAGCTCCTAGTTCTCACAGACCTGTCCTCTTCAACCATCCAGGAGAACGCTTTTTGTCTCCTGTCTGCTTCTTTTTCCCAGCATAACTGTGCAGCTTGGAGTAGTGTGACTTGCTTCAGGCTCTGCAACCACATGCCTCCTAATTCAAAGACCACCCCCAGTGTAGCTGCTATACATAAAAGCTCACATGTATTTTTTTCAGCAGAGATAATGGTCACTGGATTAAAGACAAACAATGCAGAAAGATCAGGTTTCACAGAGCACAGTGTGGATCCCTTGTTCTCTACAATTCTGTAGCCTAAACTGTTTCATGGCACTGTCTTGCTGTCTACAGATTAGCAGGACTAATCTCATCTGACAAGGTAAAATTGTTGAGTTTTACCTCCACTCTTACAGTTTCCTTCGGCAGAAGCAAAAGATCATGCTTTCCTGGTCCATGGAGCCCTTCACCCACCATTCCTCCATGGGGCTTTTAGAAGTTGCCCATTATAAAAAAGAGGCATAAGGCTTAACTCTTGAGCACCAGTCTATCCTGGCTGCTTATCATGTAGGACACTGACTTTACTTCACGTTTCCACGATCTTCCAGAGGCTTAAGCCAGTTAATCTTTCTATGATTTTATACCGTTTTCCCATGTGTTTGTGGATGATACCTGCTAATGGCTACAAATTGCCGTGCACCTTGGTCAGCAGGGGCAGCCTGTGCTGACTACCAGGCTTTTGGGGTGCCTTTTTGTCCATTCGTTACCATGCAGTCAGAAAACCACCATCTTATGGAGAAGACATGATAGACCCATGGCAAGAGAGATGGACATAGGAAAAATAACACACTGTTGGATTGCATGCTGCCCACTGGCTAAGGACTGAGTATACAGAGGGAGTGGATACTAGTGGGGGGGCATTGATGGTCCTGTCGTCTCCAGGTCTGTGACACCTGCCAACTTGTTTCTGAACTGCAAAAGCACTTGACACCTCACTCACTCACTGGACACCTGTCTCCTAACAGATTTTTTGGCAGGTGAGGCTAAATGAAAGGCCTTGAAAAATATAACTACCTCATGTGACAAACAACATATGCTGTAAACAGGAGGAAAGACTGAAGCCCCTGAGTCCTCCTTCATCCCATCTGAGTCTGAAATACCCACATTTCTGTCTCCATGTTGGCCCGGAACCATCTGAAAAGACTAGATCACTGTCTTTGTGATGTATCTGTCTGACAGAGGCCAGTGGAAAAATTTCTTCACTGAAGGGGTTGTCAAGCATTGGAATAGGCTGCTGAGGGAAGTGGTTGAGTCACCATCCCTGGATGTGTATGAGACATGTGGGTGTGGTGCTTAGGAACATGGTTTAGTGGTGGTCTCTGCAGTGTTAGGTTAACAGTTGCACTCAGTGATCTTAAAGGTCTTTTCTGAACTATTCTATGGTTCTATGATTATATGACCAGTTAATGTTCCTTTGCCTGGGGCCTCTGAGAGACATGATACACCAAATTTGCTCAGACAGGGTTCCTCACAGGATATGCTCTGAGCACAGCAGCCCTGGGTTCCCATGTTTCCCACTCCCCCCAGCAGCTTTGGAGGGAGAACCACCACTCTCTCTGGACAACTTACAGAAACAACTCTTGCACTAGGGATCAAAACCTGCATAATTACATATTTCACTGCAGTTAGCATTCTATGCTAGGCCCCAGAAAATCCATGAGTAATTATTTTTATGCTGCTGGATAGTGAATATAAAGCTTTTACCTTTTATACTCAAATGCTTTGATTTCCTCTGAAGCTTTTTCTTGGCCATATCAAAACATGACTACATTTGACTATATCAAAACAAAGATAGCTGCTTTTGGTAAAAGCAAAACAAAGGAACCTCAGCTGAAAAATCTGAAGGTGAAACTATTTAATTTTTCACAAAGAAAGCAAATTACTTACACTTTATGTTCTATTAATGATCTCTATATACATTTTTTAGCATTGTCACTACCCAGGCAGATGGAGCAGGGTTCCAGCCTGTTGACAGCAGAGTAGGATAAGGACATGCTGTGCTGTCTTTATGCCACTGGGTATGTTTACACTGTTACTGCCGGCAAGGACAGGAGCTCATTCTGCAGAGACACTTGACTTACCAGCCCAGACTTGGCACTGTGCTTACATGGTGACTCTTGTTATTTGGTATAAATTTTGGGCAGAGATCTTGGCTGCCTGTGCTACACAGTCCAGGGGAACCCAAGGTTTATTACCCTGTTGAAACTGCACTGTGATGAGAAAGGCAGAGCTCTTAATAAAACTTAATTAAATGTCTTCCCTGTTTCCTTGACATGTGTAGCTATTATTTACCTAACACCAATCTATTTAATAAATAGAGATTATTTTTCTGTAGACACTATCATACCAGTCTTGTTTGTTATATAAAGAAGGACTTAGAGATTCTTCAGACATTAAGAATATTGAAATCCCTTTGCTTCAAAAACCCACAGGTGCTGATGGCTAGTACCACAGTTAAATTTTCTCTACTTCTGCACTTTCATGAAGGTGCTTATTTGAAGATGAAAATCAAAATAGCCTGCATGCTATTATTTTCTCCGTGAGCCTGAAACATTCATTTGTGATTGTTCCTTTGACGTAGGTCTGGAGAGGAATCTCGGAGTTGAGATTGATCAAGAAGCCACATTTTGCTGAGATAAACCCATGGTGTGCTTCTTGGAATACACATCTGGAATTAACTGGTTTCAGAAATGTGTGCACAGGGAGACTGACAGGCTTGAGGTACACAGGAAGATACTCAAAAACCAGCCATTTCTGCCCCTTCCCTGTGCCAACACAAATACCCCAGAGGCTCTGCAGCAGCCAGATCACAGTCTGACAAGCACTCAGTTAGTTCAGGAAGCGGGAGTGGGGAAAGGAGGAAGTGGATTTTTTGCTCTCTGTGCTCCTGCAGTTGTCTTGCTGTAGGCAGAGGAGTGCCAGTCCATGAGCAGAGGGTGCACATTTGGAGTAGCAGGAGCACAACTGACTGCCCTGGCAGCAGGTGGCCATTAGTGGGGTTAGTGGGGTTTGGCTGTGTGACTGCACTGCAGCCTGAGAGTAGCATCTGTTGGTAATCTTGTTAGGAGTAAGATGGAGTAAATCAGAGTGCAGCAGGTTTTCATCAGGCCTGCTAAAGTAATTTAGAATAGCTTGGGTTGGAAGGGACCCTTAAAGGCCATCTAGTCCAATCCTTCTGCAGGGGTATCTTTCACTAGTTCAGGTTGCCCAGAAATGGGGTAGATGATCCATCCCTGGAAACCTTCAAGGTCAGGTTTAATGGAGCTTTGGGCAACCAGAGCTGTTCCAGTGTTTCACTATCCTCATTTAAAAGATTTCTTTCATATACCTAGTCTAAATCTACCCTCTTTTAGTTTAAAACCATTACCCATTATCCTATTGTTACAGGACCTGCTAAAAGGTTTGTCCCCATCTTTCTTGCAACCACCCTTTAAGTAAGGAATGTGGTCTCCCTGGAGTCTTCCCTTCTCCAGGCTGAACAACCCCAACTCTCACAGCCTTTCCTCACAAAAGAGATGTTCCAGCCTCTGACCATTTTTGTAGTCCTCTTCTTGACTCTGTCCAACAGGTCCATGTCTTTCCCGTGCTGGGGACCCCAAAGCTGGATGCACCAGAGCACTCCAGATGGGATCTCACAGGAGTGGAGTAGATGGGCAGAATCACCTCCCTCGACCTGCTGGCCATACTTCTGTTGAGGCAGGCCAGGATATGACTTTCTGGTCAATGAACACCCAGACTTTATTTTAAATCTAAATTAAACAGAGCTTTGTTTTCTCTCTGAGTCAACTATGAAGTGCTGCTAACTGTATCATTACTCTTCAGAAGATATTTGAAACACAGTATAAGAAACAGTAGGTTTTTCTTAGAATAACTTTACTGTAATAAACCCCCTACAAATTCATTTTCAAGGTCCTGCTTTGGTAGTCTCCCCTCTATGGCAGCCTTAACTGAGCTGCAGGACATAAAGAAAAACTGTTTTGATTTAATAAGATACATCTACTTTTTCCATGGCTTTATTTAAGCAGTGTAGAACATCTTCTCCTTAGCAAATGCTGTTCTGTGTATTGCTTTGTCTGGTAACTTTACGGTGTGGCTTCTCTATAAATAAACATAAAATTTAAGTTCCATTTTTCCACATGAGAAGAGGAGGTTCCACAGAATGCTGTTCCTTAAAGCATTCAGCCTGCCCAGAGCAGACACAAGCAGAAGGAAAGGATTCATGCTGCCTGTACACTGCTAGATTCCAGCCCCCATCCCTTCTTTCTCGTTTGGCAAGTTCAAGGCGCAAAACATTAGCAAAAAATGGAATACATTGTTCCCATTCATTTGTTGGTCTTTTCAATTCAGACTACTTTGGCTCACCTACCCTCAGGTGCCTTGCACAAAATGCAGTTTTAGAGGTTTTTTTGAAGATGCTTTGCTTATAATCAGTGTCTGTTTAAGGTCTGTTTGGATATACTGAGGTGCAAACTAGTAGCACCCTTGAAATTCATACATGTCTTGCTGTAACACCAACATCAACTCAGAACCACAACTTTGTACTCACTCACGTGAATGAAGCCTTTAAATCAGAATTACAATCTACTGAAAAAAAATTAGGATTGGCCTTAACTGTCTCCAGAAGTTTGCTGCCTGTGGATCTGCTCCTGCAAATCTGAGACCAGCAAAAGTCCTGTTAAGTTCTGCAAGGAGTTTTGCCCACAGCAAGGTTTTCAGAGAGGTTCTAATGTGTAATTGTAATTATTGGTTTTCATTTTGCAACTAAACCTGCTCATCGTTGTAAATGGAACACAGAGTACAGGTTTCACTGAAAGTTGTTTTCTGCAAGAAAAATAATACTGGTACCATAAATATGTGAGCTAGGTGGACAGGGGACAGTAACAATGCTGCTTTTTTTTTTTTTTTAACTGCATTTTTTACTTTTATTTGTGTGTAGAGGGCCAAACTGCAGAAAAATTCCCCTTATCCACAGCCCAAGAGCAAAACAAATCACATTGCCTGAGCAGTAAAAATACTGACTGGTGACCCACACTGGTGTTTTCAGTTTTTACTGCTATAGGCATGCTCACAGCAGGTTTTGCTTAAAGAACAGAACAGAACAGATGCCCAATATATGATCAGTATAACTGTTAATTTTTTGACTTTTGCCTGAACATTATGCACACAGTACCCTCTTAAGTACTATTTTCTACTACAGAAGAGGGAGTACAGTATTTGTTATGTAGTCAGGAGTAAAATTAAGGAGAAAATATAAGTGAAGAGCAGTCCTGAAAAAGAGAGATGAGAATTTACCTTCTGGAGATAGTGAGAAATGATTAATGGTGGCCACTCACTTTCAACTGAATAGAGCAGTAAATGCTCTTTCCTACAATATTTTGACCATGTAAGGCCATTTCAGACATATGGATGACATTTTTACAGACACTAGAGTTTCAGGAGATGAGACTCGGGAACCTGATTACTGTGCAGTGTGGGATACAGTTGCATGCAGTGAATGAAACTAAGGGTTTCTTACAAACTATTAGCAATGCATTCAAGAAAAGCAGATTTTTAGCCTTCCTTTTTCAAATTGGCTCCTTCTAGAACTGTGATTTTTCTTCTAGACTACAAGTAGGTCCCACTGTCTTTTATGTGAATTGCTCACATATTTTAGATTCCATTTTCTTAAATAAGGAAAAATCAGTATATACATAATTTATATGGTGTCTGTCCCTTGTTAAGTGCTTGTTAAGTCCCGTATGAGAACTTCATTTTGAGAAGCCTGTAAGTGACTCTGGGAGAGCGAGTTCACAGCAAGAGCATCTGGAAGTGAGTACACTGTAGGAGTGGGAGCTTTGGAGTGCACTGCAACTAGTACCAGAAGATCTGGGAAAAGCTGTATTTCTTTGCCTTCTTATTTTCATGAGACAGTGAAACTGGTGTCTTCAAAGTGGATGATTTAGACTGAGGATCTAGGTAGATTTTATATGTGAATTCTTTATTTTTAGAAGTATCTTTACCTTAGATATATCCTGTTTTTTGCAGAACGCAATTATTGGATCAAACCTAAACATGAATTTTCTTTAGTAATACACTACATTTCCATTTGTAACATATATACTTTTAAAAATGAGGAACGAATAACTGTTTACTGCAGTTGGTTTTACACTTCCAAAAGGACTACTCTTACTGGAAGACCATAGGTTGCATATAACGTAGGAAACCTAGGAGAGGTTCAGAGCTCCTAACTATGGGTGAAAGCTTTGCCCATGCCCTGATTTTTAATGTTTTCCTTTACTCTCCATGACTTTTGCCCATCTCTTCCACCTGCAGAGGCCAGAAACCACACCACCAGCCAATGGAGTCCCAATCTGAACAAGTACAAGGACCAGGCTCACACAGTGGCACATGTTGAGATACAGCCATAATAAACTGGGAGCCTCTTTGCCTGGCAAACACTTCACCTGGTTAATGTGGATGTGCAGTGTTGTACCCATTATTAAAATAAAAAAAACAATAAAAGAGGGGAAGAAAGAGCAACTGAAACACTTCATATTTCTTATTTATAATGAGGAGGGCAGACAAGCTTTAAAAAGTAAATTTATTGTGCTTGGACACAGAGGAGAAAAAGAATCAAAATTTGGCAGTAATTTTTTTTTCCTACAGGAGAACATAAATGTTATTATGCAGGGGGAATATCAGGTAATGAGAAAGCACATAAGGAGAGCTGCTGTGTTGGTTCAAGAATAAATACAGGGGTCCCAGAGCTGTTGTGGATTTCACTGATCTGTGCTCTTCTTAGGAATCAGTAGTGCTTTGATTACAGAATAATTGGTTATTTCTACAAAGGATACTTCAAATTGTTTGTGCTAGAGAGCTCACAGCTTTTCACATTTGACACACCATCCAGAGAAGCACTAAGTTTGGTTTTCATCTGAATGAATATGATCTCATGCTGATGGCGTGCTTTCCAAATGCTTTTTTTGCTACTTGTGTGCATGACATTTTACTTTGACTTGGGAGTGGGGAAGGAGAGCTGAGCAATAGGGAGAAAGGATCTTTTTACACAGCAGAGCTTTTAGCTCCCTATTAAAACATTTGGAAAATATCTGCAGAGGGAATAGGACAGGAGGAGTTCCTTTGCACTTCTCAATTCCCTCAACAACTCATTTTCATCACACTCCCATATGTTTTTTCCATGAGACAGAACAATTGCCAGCCATTGTGTGTAAGGTATTGTGGGATCAGAGGCACTTAGTTATGGTATGCACGGGGTATTAATGGGCATTAAAATACCTGAAATTTGCTGAATGCTCTCAGATTTGGTATCTGTCCTTATCTACATGAACAGTTGGTTTATGCAATTTTCAGGATGTAATGTTCCCAGTAACTGCAGCATATTGTATCTTGGATTACAGAACATTTCTTTACTCTTTCTTTGCTATCCACCTCTACATCACTCCCAAATTATCTTATGCAGTTGTTACACAATATTGTGAGCACACACTATAGCCTTCATCTGACCAAGAGAAATGATAACAACATTTTGTGGAGTTATCTTCTTGATCCAATATTTAAAAATATTTCAAATCCTGCAGCAAAAACCTTAGAGAAGAATTGGCTAACCTTTTTCAGCATTTGCCTGCTCTTGGTTATTTGCAGGTGAGAGGAGGGGACATGAGGCACGCTTCTGAAAAGGCTTTGGAGGGACAGAAAGTGGGGGAGAAGTTGGCAGGAACATGCCAAGCCACTATGTACAGGTGGAGGTAGATGAGCTGAAGTAAAAAGATCATAGTAGTGACTTTTAAAGAATCTTGCCCTGCTGATGGGAAGCCATCTCCTTCTTCAGAGGATTCCTACGAGTAGGAAGATTGCTGCACTTGGTTAAAAAAACCCTCACAAAACTCCATCTGCTCTTGTAGCACCCTATACTGTGAACCTGTCAATGGGCAACTACCCAAGAAAGAGCAATGAGGCAAAAGGGTATGGTATTACCACTAAGTACTCTCCCAACCTACAGTCACTTTCAATGCAGTGAGCTCCTGGGCTGAATGTTGTTTCAGTAGGTTATCTCACAACGTGCTCTTCCATAGACCTGTCAAGCCCCGCCCCCAGATCCTTATAAACACTTCATATCCTTCCGCAAGGATTTCCACAGGTCTCAGCCTGGTTCCTACTAAATTTGTTTTATGTCTCCTGCTTCTTGTAACTGGAAGAAACAGTGAACAACTGATGTCTGTCCATTAGGACCATGTCACCCAAAGTTTGTGGACATCTGTTAGGCCCTAAATTGTTTGTACTGGAGCCAAAGAGCCCTAGCTTACTTGGTTATTTCAGGCACTTACATACATTTGGTTATCCTTGTTTCCTCTATTCGAACTTCTGCTAGTGGCCTGAACAATCCTCTTGAATATACCACATCTATGCTGTCCAAACCCTGATGTGTGTGTGTTGTGTGTCTCCCACTTGCCCATTGCCCCTGGAACCTTTGGACAGAGCATGCAAATGCAAGGAAAAATGTGTGTGAGTACAGTTTTCAGTGTGCTGTTGGGTGGCTGATGAGCAGTGTCTTATAGACAGCTCCTCTTGAGTTCCTTTAGGCACAAGAGCACAGAAGCAGCCTGACCTGCGTGTTGCTTGAAGAAGGCAGCAGATACAACTGTCCCTCAGTCTTTGCAAGAACTTGGTGGGCATGGGAGCTGCTTCCTCTTAGCTGAGGTTCCCCAACTACTTGCTAACTTCTCAAAGGCATCTGGAATATTTTTGCTTAAAGATGTGTCCCTGTGGCATACCTGGCCTGCTCTGAACACTGTCTGGGGAAACATGTGCAATAGCAATTAATTGAGGTCTGACTCCTCAGCTAAAGAGCAAAATTGCACTGTTCCTCTTAGTGCTGGCCTGAGTTTATGAGAAATGCTTTCCATTGCTTTTTTTTTTTTTTTCTTTTTTCCTCTCATCTTTTTGCCCTAATCGTATTTATGCCTTTCCCATATATGGTATGGCTTTTGACACGCTAAAAATGACTAGGATTCACAGGTATTTCTTAGCACGAAATGAAGTCAGTTTGTTGGGACACCCTTTTTAATGGTGAACATCAGGAAACTATTCACCTCCTGATTGGCTTTCTCAAAAACACCCTACCAACACTTTTTTCCCTTGAGTGATGACCAGATTCAGTAGGAATGGGAATACTTGCTCAACTGTTTCTAATCGATGGCACACAGAGAAGAAATTGAAAGATCATGCTCAGGACACTGGGCTGATGACAGATAGACAAGATATATTCGTAATCCTGAAGAAACCTTAATCCCATTTCAAACTAATTTTTCATCATCTTTTATTGACACAAATAATGCCAGGATAGTAGAAATGGAAAATATTAGTATAGTGGGAAAATATTAGGTTGTTTTTCCAGGTTGTGTTACACATGTGGTACACATTCTGGTTTCTATTTCAAATACTGACCACATTTTCAGCAAGGCTTGTAAATATATCTTGGCCCCCTACTACAACTGCCTATTGACCAAGAGTTTTTATAATGAACTCTAACCCTTTTTTGAGTAGTGATTTTTGTTGTGCTTTCCTAAATCCTGGAAGCTGATGAGAAGCCTCTTTTTTTTTTTTTTTTTTTACTACAGTCTATGCAAAAGCTTGAAAACAGCGATCAACAAGGGAGAGTTTGGGTGGGTCTTTCACACGTCACCTTGGGAACATGAAATGCTTAAACAAGAAAACAGTTTTTAAAACTTAAAAAACTTTTAAAAAAACAACTTTCAAAACAAAATTGGTGAATCACATAAATGAGCAGAGGAACAATATCTGAATCGTCACGCATCTTCTTCTATTTGAACCAACTTGATTATAGTTGACAATCTCACCTAAACGTAGAGGATATTAAAATGTGTGTTTTGACATCTCATACATCAGTGAGTAGATAACTCATGCAACTGCTGTTCAGAAAGAGTTAAGTACCAGCACTGAGAACATGTTATTCATCCCAATGTCACCTGGAAAGGAATTGAATGCAATCTTGAATTAAAAAAAATTGTATATGAGACCACGTCGGTTCTAGGGATTCCAGCCAGAGAGAACAGTGCTGGTGCAAAACAGCAGGACCCTGGCTTTAAAGAACAGTTTAGTTTTCTGTCCTACTCCTTTCCAGCACTGTCAGGAGGGATCCTGACTGTGATAGCCTGTTTGATTTCACACTGAATGCAGATACCGGAAGCTGAAGAACTGAACAGAGATGGCAAAACAGCTGTCAATTGTTTAACTACTTTCTATCACTAACAGTGACGCAGGGGTGAATGGCTTCATATCACATTACCAAATTCTTGAAGCCTAGAGAATGTTTTTCGGGTTTTTTTTAACTTCGTTTTAGTAGGGGAATTTCTATGCCTGGCTTGGCTACTTTGATGAAATAAAAAGAAAAATACTTCTCCTACTTACACAGAGAGGTGTGCTTATCCTGAGGAATTTTCTGCTCAGTTTGAAAGAATTTTACACTGTATGTGAACAGATGCCACTGACTTCTAATGCTCCTATATTTGACTGCCTTTTCATTTGCATCATAAACCTATTATGTCAAATACTTACTAAAAACAAAGTCTTTAAACCGGGCAAAGAATTTACGCTTTGGAGGCAAAGCCTAGCAATGATGCCAGTTTGCCTTTTACTACTACTTAGTTCAATCTTTCCAGCACAAATCTGAACTTCAAATGAAAAAGTAAAAAAAAGGAAAAAAGTCTAGTTTGAAATACATATAAGTCAGTCGTCATTTGCTTACAGACGAGTTCCCTTATTGCTTGAGTTTTTTATGCATTCGGTAATGCACAAATTGTTCAACTACACGTTGTTCAACTTTTTTAAAAACAATTTTAAGTTCCAGTAAAATTGTTCCCTAAAGGAAAATACAAACCTTCATTCACTTTGGAGCATGGTGGAGCCTCTAAAACTTCCACCTCCCCCGCCCCCCCACTCCGTATAATCGCAATTTCTTTCTCCGCAAGGACACTAAAACTTTTTCCTTTTCCCCCGGTGTAGCATCCTTCCTACTGCCGGCAGACACTGGCAGTATCTCCAGCAAGAGCTACGCGCTCCAGCCGCCAGCACAGAGGCGGGGGCCGGGTGGGCAGCGGGCAGGGAGCGCCGCACGGGCGGCTCTGGGCGCTGCCCCGCGGGCGGAGCGGGGCCCGGCGGACTTACCCGGCGTAGCGGCCGCGGAGGGCGCGGAGCGGCAGCGCAGCCTGGAGGCAGAGCAGACAAAGGGGCAGCAGCCCGCGGAGCGGCATCGTGCGGGGCCGCGCCGACACCGACACCGCCGGCACGGGCACGGGCACAAGCGGCACGGGCACCGCCCCAGGTGGCCGCTGCTGCCGCGCACACAAAGNAGCCCGGGGCCGGCCAGCATCCCCCCGCGGGCGCAGCTGCTCCGTCGGGGCGGCAGGGACGGGGCGCGGCGCGTCGGGCTCCGGCCGCAGGTGCTGCGGAGAGACAGCCGGTCAGGGGCCGCCTAAGGCGCCGTCGGTGACATCAGGGGTGTTATCGACGAGGTCTCCCTGGCTGGGCAAAAGAGCTGCGGCTGATGAGAGGGCAGAGATATACTTCCATAAAACAAAAAGTGGTGGAGAGTCCATTAGGAACGGGGAAAGGAGGGAAAGTGGGATTTCAAGTTACCAAGTATGGCCAAAAATCTTGGGTCTGAGTAGTGGGAAGGGAAGAGATACTGACACAATAGAATTAAATAAAACCCCGGCATCTTTTTAAAACTGGGGGTTTGCAGCCTCTTTTCTGCACTGGTGAGGGTGAAAGATCCACATAAAGATAAGTCACTGGTGCACTGGGAACAACAAGAAAAATGGGAAGAATTTTGCTGTAAATAATTGTGGTTTATAGAAAACCTATGGAGTACTTGTTAAAGAAAATGTAGGTAAAAATATAATGCTAATATGGAATAAACTGATAGCCCCTTTGATACTTTTATGTTGAATTTACTAAAAAGGAGCAAAAAGTGTTTCAAACCCAACTGATTCTCAGCCTCTCTGAGAGCAAAATGAACGAGTGGGCTGTAGGCAAATAAAACCAGCTGACATTTGAACATGTGTGAGAACTACTGTAAATCCCTGTTAATGTTTCAAAGACACAGGGAACCTTTTGAAAAAGGACTGTATTAAACCACACACGCTTTATATTCTCTGGCTGAAAAGCAAACAAGCATTTTCCTTTGTCTCTTTTTCACACTGGCACCAAATCCAACAGTAGTGTCATGGAGTCTAGAGGTGGAAAAGACTTTTTCCAGGGCAGGCTTATTCCATTCTGTTTGGTTACTGGTGTTCTCTCCCTTGAGCTTCCTGTCCCCCCAAAACATGCCCTGCTTCAAATCTCAAATTTATTTCTGGGGAGGATATGCAGAGGGGAATTTGTGTGTGCTTATATGCTGTACATCTCCTATTGAAAACACTTTCAATTTACTACAGACAAATCCCCAAACCCTTTCTATGACTCTTCAGTCTTATAAAAAATGCAGCTTCACCTTTACAAAGACCTATTTAATAGAAGCTCTACTTTATGTTCAGAGGTGACTTCAAAGGTAAAGTCACCTGCCATGAAGTCAAGTAACTGACTTTTGAAGGGCATAAGTATGATATTGAAGCAAAATCCACTCTTTATTGCACACATTTACTTTTCTTACTACATATCCTTACTAAAGCTGAAGTGCATCACACATTACACTGAATTATTTAAATGTTTGAAAAATGTAGTTTGTCTATTATCCTTAAATATTTGCTTCAGGATGAAAACCAGGCTCTATTTGAGTTAGTAAGAATTTCACTTTTGGCTTCTGTTTGCAAAATATTTTGGCTATTATTCTAAAAATCTTTCTTTCAAGAGGAAAACTTGGCCCCATTTGAATTAGGGAGAATGTAATTATGGACTTCTATGGCTCTTGGTTTCAGTCTTAAATCCTGCCTTTCCACAACGTTCCCTGAAAGTAAAATGCAAGAAGATATGAGAAAGAAAGAGAATTCTAGCACCAAAACCAAATAGTGAAGGAAAGTAACACAATGGGGAAAAGAACTCCATAAAGGGTATTGCTACCTTTATTAACATGCATTGCTTCTGTCAGTTTAAAATACATTTTAAAAATAATTTAAAACTACACTTTGAGACCTGTGGAGAGAGAAATAGCTCAAAAGTACCAAAAAAGGCTTTAACAGGGGTAGGGATAGTGAGGGGTATACAGATCCTTCAGTCTCTCTTTGATCCATCAGTTTAAATTGTACTAGGTGACAGAGCAAACTGGAGGGAGAGTTGGAACTCTGTCATGCTGGTAGCTAGGAAAGGATTAAAACACTGTAGTTGGGCCTGGAAGTTACACATATGATAAGTCTACTTTCTGGACAAGATGGGGCTATAAAATTTGCACCCAGCTAAGCAAAGGATTTGAGACAATGAAAATCAGAGTTTCTTTTCTTCACTTCTTGAAACTGAAAGAAGTTGCCTGCACCAAAGGTTCTGATGTGTGGGTTGGAGGTGATGAGAGCCTGTGAGGGAACAGGAGAGAGCAGACTGATATATAGAATAGAATCCTAGAATATCCTGAGTTGGAAGGGACCCACACAGGTCACTGAGTCCAACTCCTGGCCCTGCACAGGACACCCCAACAATCCTGTCATGTGCCTGAAAGCCTTGTCCAAACCCACCTTGAGCTCTGGCACGCTTGAGGCCCTGACCACTGCCCTGGGGAACCTGTTCCAGTGCCTGACCATACTCTGGGAGAAGAACATTTTTCTGCTATCCGACTTATACCACCCCTGACGCAGCTTCATGTTGTTCCCTTGGGTCACTGGTCACCAAAGAGAAGAGATCAGATCCTGACCCTCCTGTAGCCATAACAGCTGCATTTGCACTCTTTGGTTGTCCAGTGCAGTTCTGCTCCTGGAAGCAGTGGTACCCTTGTCCCTCCTATGCCCTTCCCTGGCTCTTGGCTCTAGTTTTTCTCTCTGTGTTGGCAGGACTCCCATCCACTGTCTGTGGGGCCGCAAATCTGTTCCCACTCCTGGGAAGTGGTGATTTGGTTTTGATGCCAGCTGGAAGACTATGCTGACCAGAGCAATTAAATATCAGGAAATTTGCTGCTGCTAGGCCCTGCCACAACCACTACCCAAATGGTTAATATAAGCAAGATTTGGCCTTAAATTTGCACCTTGGAAGTGCAAATGGGGTGGGGATGCTGCCTTTGGCTGATTCTTTTGCTGCTTTCATCAGCATTCCTGTAAGAGCGCTGCCAGGATGTGCTGTGTCAGGATGGCTGTCGAGGATGTGCTGAGCCAGGGAACTCCAGAATAAAGTAGCAAAACACTGCTTATCGTTTTCCTCTTAATGAATCCAGAAGTGGGATTTATCACGGTGTCCTACACTTTACAGGGAACACAGGCTGCTGAAACAGGCAATTCTACATGGCATGGAAACAAGGAAGACTTCATGTAAAGTGTGTGGGTGGGCAGCTTACTTTGGTACCTGGACTGGAGAATATGCCATTTATTGAACAGAGCAGAAAAAGGGCAGTAGCTTCTTATAAACATGTTTTATACTTTGAGCTATCCCAGCTCTCATCTTCATGAGAAAGTTGCATTGGCTTGATTAAAAAATCCTTGCTGTACATTTGTTAGATTCATAACACTTCAGAAACAGGAGTTTAAACAAGGTTTACGCTGTTCTAGTTTGGATCATACCATTAATAATAAATTAGACTAAGTGTGTTCATGCTGGGATTTGCACTGCTATAACTCATTAAAAGAGATTGAAGTTGATGGAGTGCAATGTCCTTTGCAAGATCTGGTCTCCATTTCTTTTAACTCGCACAGAGACCTTGACAGATGATGGACAGTGAAAGTGGTCCTGCTGATTCTGTGCTAGATTAGGTTTGGGGATCTAAAAGAACATGAAAGCAAAATAATCCATGCATGAGTGCCACAGCCAGTTAGCTTTGACTAACCACCCTGTGTAGTCGGGAGTGTTACTGTAGCAACAGGGAGCTGAAAACCTGAGGGCTTCCCACTCCTAGGGGTTGGTTATTCAGGTTGTGCTGGGCTCTACACTTTCAGAGACTGGATGCTGTTGGTACCTGAGTTATTCTAACTTGGGGTACCAGGCTGCTGCATAGGTAAGAACTTAGTGTGTCTGTGCTTCTCTGTGTAGGCTTACATGCACCCTTTTATGTCCTCACTCCCATTTCTTTTAAGTTCCTTCAACCTCCTGTTCAACCTGCTAACTTAGCTCTGTGGTCCTTCTTACTGGGTGTACTGACAGCTGGTACTTTAGAGGGTATCATCATCACCCTGCCCTCGCTTTGACCTAAAGACATGGAAGGTCTAGAATGAATAAATGATCATCTAGTTTTATTACAGTGAAGCAGTGCTGAACATTGCCTTGAAGGGTATTCAGATGTAATTAGCTTACTAAAATGAATTACAAGTGTCTTTAGAAAGGATGAGTTTTCCAATTAAGGATCTTGACATTCTGTCTTCAGCTTACTTGGGGATGCTGCATTACTGTTACCAAGTAATTTTATTTGAATTTTGTCAATGGCACTAAACTGTTATAAAATGGTTCAATTAGTGAAAGAATGGAACTATTGCACCTAAAGAATTTCTGTCTTCTGCTTTTATTCTGTTATTCTGCAGGAGGACAGGAATACAGCTTCAGTATTCTTTTCTGTTTTGTAGAATCAAGAGACATTTAAATATGGATATGCTTTAGAAAGAGCTAAAGGAAAACTAACATGTAACAGCCAAATCAGCAATAGATCAATTCCCCATAGGAGTCTTTAGAAACCATATTGATAGATCACATCAGAAAAGAATATTATAAACCTGATGAATTCTTCCTTACCATGCTTTTAGTCCTGGAAAGACTGCTACACTTGTGTTCATAGCTTTCTTTATATGTATGGAATTCCTTCTCAAAACTATCCATAGGAGAAAAAAAAATCTTTGAAATATCTGCAGCAGGCAACATTGTGAAGAAAAGCTTGTTCTGTCTTGAGATTCAGATATCTTAAGATAAATCTGGAAACTTGGTTTTAAACTTTTGACTAAGAGTTCTTAAAAAAAGCATCATTCATGACAAATGAGGGCTCTGTATCACTGAATGCAACTTCCTTGTGAGGGAAAGAGAAGGGGTAGACACTGATCTCTTCTCTGTGCTGACCGATGCCTTAAAATCTAGGATTATATGGATTTTAAGTATATAAGTATATACTTTTTAGCACTTTTAGTAGCACTTTAGCTAAGTACCTTTTTACTAGATTCCTGAAATATTGTTTAATGTTCCTCAAGAATTCACATGGACAAAGATTGTAGCAAGGTAAAGTACATTTTATCTTTATAAAATGTTCTTAGAATAAGACACAACAGGCACAAGACTCTCTTGATATAAGAGAGTCTAAACTATCAGAGAAGGCCAAGAATCCTTGAAAATAGTCCAAGCAGGACACAGAGTTGATAAAGACTTTCATGGGAGGAAGATATAGGGTCTTGGGACCACCAACTCAAACCTGGGAGGTGTGCCTGTGGGAGGACCTGGGGGACAGAAGATGTTTGGGCTGACTGTATCCCCATGAGGTAATAGTTAGATACTATAATTAAATGATACTATACATTTGTAAAAGCTCTGTGTGTGTGCATATGCCATCTTTGTGCACCTAAGATGTCTTATTAAAGAGTTGTATTTTTTACCTTTCTATGCTAACATTGTCCAGAGAATTATTTCTTCGATTTTAGGCAACATGACCAGTGACAGAACCTGAGGGAACGGCCTGAAGTTGTGTCAGGGGAGGTGTCTCAGTTTAAAAAGAAACCAAGATGTCTATCAAGAAAAGTGAGGAATCCTTCTGGACTGACTCTCCTCAAGCCACCACAACCTTTGAAATTAAGGGACTTTAATCAGAAAATGTAGAGAAGAGGATAACAGTTCTTTACTACAAATATATATATGTGTGTGTAACCAAAACAAAAGTCCATGAAAGATTTTGAAAGTATAACAGGAGGTTTAGGTAGATATTAGGAATAGGTTTTTCACCCAGAGGGTGGTTGGGCACTGGAACAGGCTCCCCAGGGAAGCGGTCACAGCACCAAGCCTGACACAGTTCAAGGAGCATTTGGATGATATTCTCAGGCACATGGTGTGACTCTTGGGGATGGCCCTGTGCAGGGCTAAGAGCTGGACTTGATGATCCTTCCAACTCGGCATATTCTGTGATTCTGTGAATAAACTAATTGCAGTGTGACAATATGTAGACTTCACCTCCAATGTCTCTACTTATGCTAGCACTAATAGTGAAACAATATCAAAAAAGATTCCCTATATGAAAATACAGCCTTTCATTAGGCAAAAGATTCTTCCAGATTTTCTGTTCTCCTGAAAATTTCAGACTGGTAAATTGGCAGTTAAAAAATTTATTGTGTCTCCTACAGAAATCATGTGTATTTACTTTCTGTACAAATTATTTGTATAATAATACATTGAACTTGTATTGCACATTCTTCCATTCCTCCATCCCTCTTTGAATTACTGTACTTTACAGTCATTAAAGATCTCGGCCTTCCTCTAAGTTTGTTTAACCAATATTTTGGAGTTGTTTTGCATGTGGGGATACTAAGATATGCAGAGGCTGAATAATTTGTCCCAGGAGTAAGAGCAGGTATTTGGGTACTCTAAGTCTCGTATTTGCATTTCATGACAATAACCACTCGAACATACGACATTAGTGAGTTTGTATTAGATTGTACTTCTAATCTCAAAAGCAAACGTATTAGTTTCCAGAGTCTCAAACTTGCTGGAGTGTACTCAGGTTAGGTACAGTCTCACTTCTTTTGCTCCAAGGGTAATTACATATTCCCAATGAAAGAATTATGTCATAGAATCATAGAATTGTTAAGGTTGGAAAAGAGCTCTGAGATCATTGGGTCCAGCCATTAACTGACCACAGCCAAATCCACTGTATGATCAGTATTTAGTTTTAATATACAAATTATTTGCAATATTGGATACCCAGTAATGATTTTTTTATAGTGGTGAGAAGAAAGCAAAATCATAACAACATTCATTTTGAAACACTGAGAGACTTTCTAACCCAGCAGTGGTCTACAGCAGCTACTGCCCACAAAAGATGTCAGATGCCCAGTTTTTGTTAATAACAACTGGCATTTATCACATATGCACATGTGAAAACAATGAGAGTGAAAAGGTACTCTTGAAAGAGTAAGTTCAATACAACGGTGTGCTGTGCAACTCCCCAGACAGCTCCTGGCTGCTGACATTCTGCAATGAGCTATCATTATATCTTCTGGGAGGAAAGCGTACATTATGTAGAATATTTTACTGGAAGTAGGTGAAGCAGAAACTAGTGAGTTGTTAATTTATCTGTCAGCTGCACTGGCATGAAAAGTGTCTTTCCTCCTCCTCTCTTTCTCACCCTTATCAGTGCCTGATAATTATCAGGTCATTTTACCATCTGTGCCTGGAATGATATTTTGATTGTCGTCCTTCAAATTTGGATGCCTCAATAGCTTGAAACTGTATATAATTAGGTAGTATGTACTTCAGAGCTTTATGCAACTTGAATGCTGAAAAATGCTGAAAAGACTGGGAAATATGAAAGGTGAAAATACTGGTATTACAGGATTCTGTCATTCTGAAACATTAAAAAGCCAAGGAATAAAGTCTAGATCTGGTGAAATATGTCAAAGGAGGAAAACAAGAGGAGCTGCAAAAGCATATTTAATGCAAACCTCCTTGTGTCTTACAAGCAGGCAGCACTACAGAGAGATCATACAACCTGTCTGTCAGCAGCTCTTAAAAAAATAGTGGATGTATGTGAGCTCAGCTATGAGAGGAAATTGTTTCAGTTGGGATATAGAGCACTGCCAGGTTCCTGAGGGCACTTCTGGCCCTGCCCGCCCCTGCCCAGGGCTCCCCTCCCCAAGCACAGCCCAAAGCCCATGTCACCTCCTGCAAGAGTATTAAAAACCAGAAGAGGCAGGCTGGCAGGAGTTTGCAGCTACCAGAAGTTGCATCATAGCCATAAATATGGAAAAACAGAGCAAAAAACTCAACCCCCCATATTTCTGACTAACACTCTACAGCCATTGAGTTATTTTGACCAGTATTCTACTGACTTAACAGGAGCTGACTTTACAAAATTGTGGTTTAGAAAAGAAGTTCATAATAAGAATGTCATCATTTCATCTTCTGCTGGAAGTTGTGGGATCCAGATATTTGCACTGAGAAGTCATCTGTCTCAATCTTCTGTTGAGGCCCCCCTTCCTTTAAATGTGATCCTTTAAACATACTCTTTTAATTCAAAAATTTTGAAGACAACCTGTAAAACTGTTTTAAACTATTTACTAAGAGAAAGTATAGAAGATAGTTTGGTTAAAGAAAGAAAAAAGTGCTGAAGATGTTCCTTAATGATTTCACCCAGGGTAGGCCAAATGTTTTCACCTGACATCTGTGTTGGTAATGCTGTTTCACACAGTGTTACAGTGCAAGAAGGACATGAGATATTGTTAAAGAACATTTTAGATTGGAGTTTAGCTTTTTCTTTTTGCCATTGACAGGGAGTTATCTGATTGTGGCATCTCAACTAGGCCTTATAGTATGTGATCTGAATGAAGTATCTCTTTTTCTTCATTAAAAAATGGACCTAGTGTTTCATATTAGGGGTAGCAGGTGGTCTTCATCACTCATTGCTCTCTTAAGCATTGTGATTTCCAGCATGACAGCAGTGGCTGGGACGTACATGCGCAATTTTTTTTAATTTCATTTTTTTTTAGCTGCTGTGTTACTCTCCACAGAAATAACCACATGAAAACACAGAGCAGGAGCAGCCAAGCAGAATAGAAGATACCTTTACTCCTTAGGATCCTGTTAAACTGTCTTTCACTTCCCTGAGTAGTTATTCTGTGGATATCAACTTGTTAACTGTGCAAGTGATGACTTTCTCTGAGTGTTTGTTTGTTTGTTTGTTTGTTTTTCCAGCCCAGCTAATGTCCTGCTTTCCTGCCCACAGCATGTGCCTGACACGTAAGGCAAGCAATGAACATTTTTGAATCCAGGCTCCACAGAGTTAAAACTGTCCTTATTCTAAGATGTGGCAGTGGACTGTCAATATTTAGAGTGGAAAAAATATGGTTAAAAGGTGGTTTGTGATGCAAAGGAAAAGGCAAAGCCTTGGGGCAGAGGATTTTACTGTTGTAGGAATGCATGCTACAGACAGATTTGTAACTGTATACCATTTTCCCCCAAACCCCTGTAAAACAGTCCCTCATTGGTCCTTGTAAAACCCTAACCCATTGGTCCCTAGCCCCAGTGACCCTCTCTCCTATTGGTCATAATAAAATTACCCCAACTCTTAAATACCTGTACCCAACTTCAATAAACGCTCTCTCTTGTCCCTCTCCTGCAGTCTCCATGTGGCTCCTTGCGGGGTCCCTGGGGGCCACGTGGTAAGGGGGACAGCCGGGGGGAGCATCACCCAACCAGCCGTTGCACTAAGACACCTGTGGGACCTTTTCTCTGGAAATGAATTAAAGTTTGTTGCCCTCTATTAGCATAAATCTTAGTTGTGAAGACCCAAATGAACTGTCAAGGATAGTTTATCCAAGTAATATCTTCATTAATATGGAAGGATTTTGGCAGAACGCCATTTCGCTTTTTGTGGCACAGCTATCAGTGGGTATAAACAAGTGACTGCATCTGAGAATATTGCTGTTTCCAAGAAAATATAAAGTAAGTCAGTATGTACTCTGGTCAAATTTTGTCAAATTGGTTGATATATTTGATAGTCAGAATTAGACTATCCATGCACCATGGAAACTGTTTCCATGCAAAAAATCTCTTAGCTCAGAGACAGTTCTCCTGGATTAAACCCAAAGATTCAGACTGATAATCTAGAGCTTTCTCTAGCAGGTAGGAAGGTCAATACTCATGAGGAAATTTCCAGAAAGCTATCTGAAGGTTCTACCATCCCACTACTGAAATAAATTTGTACCGTCCAGAGGAAAAGAAGTGCCATGATGTTTCCTTCCATTCCACACATTTTTGGTGTTCAAAATGCCATCAGGTGGTTTAGAGGCAGTTGCACATTCTCTCAGTATTCTCAGTTACCTGCCAGAAATACAGATGATTGAGTTCATAACAGAGTCTTCCTTTGTAATGCCTCAAAAAGACCAGTTACTCTCCTGTACAGAAACTACTTTTAACACTCACAGTGAGGATGGAGAGACTGAAAAACATATAACAATAAGGTCTTTCACATTATCTCTTTGAAAGCTGATTAAGAAAGAATTGCAGGATCTTGAGTATTTGTGGGTCAACATATTAATAAAACCTGGGAAGTGCACTGACTGGGATTTGTTGAAGGCTAAATGACAAATACATAGTATTTCCTAAACACCTCTCTAATAAAATGAAATAAAAACTGTATTAAGTTGACCTTTGAGAAGAATTTGTTTTATTGCCTGAAGAAACAGTTCAGCAATTTCTATTTCCCAAGAAATAGGACAGCATGCCTAAAAGTTCATCCTGGTTCAGTAGTGAAATAGGTGCCACAATTAAAAGGGAAAAAGCGTATGTAACAAGAAAAAATGAGAAATATATAGCAGCAGATACATGTATTCTGAAGTTCATACATTCTGAGTGATAAGAGGATCTTAAACGATCAGGAGAAATTCATGACTGGCAAGCCTAAGAACAAAAGGATCTAAATACATTGAGTACAGTGCAAGTCCAGCTGTGGCAAAGAGGCACTGCTTGATGAGTAAATTGGCAACAATAATGCAGAATTATCACAAGTGTTCAATAGAAAACTCTGTTCTGCATTTGGAAAGAAGCAAGAATCAACATTATAACCTTATACCACAAGAGAATCATGGATCAGTTCAGCAGTAATCAAGGAGGAATTCTATCATACCTCTCTCTCTCTCTCTCTCTCTCTAACAAGGGATAAAGAAAATATTTATCGTCATGGCCAGAAAAGCTGTACTGTAACCTTTTGTGATTTTAGATAAATAATGGGCTTCTGGAAAGTTTCTGGAAAAGTGAAATACTTTTCCATATCATGTAGAGTGGCTGATCCAAGAAAGATTGTTGGTCTGACACAAGTCCTAGGGAAGACAGAGGAGTGGTTTTGCAGGGTATAGAAAAAGCATCTGAAGACTGTAGTAAAAGTAATGCCAATCAGTATGGATGGTGAAAAAAGATATGTCAAAAGATTTAAATCACGTGCACTTAACATTTGTTCACAAAGCTACCTCGCTGGGAGCTGGGTTGATTGTCATATAGGTGCAATATATTCTAACTTTTTAGAAGTACAACACATGGTTTCATATTGCCCAATGTTCTGAATAGCATCAAGAATAACTGTGAGCAATATCAGTAAAGTGCAAATTCACAGCTTAAGAAACTAGCTAATAGGTAAATAAAGGGAGTGGTCATTATTAGGAAGTTGTAACTAGCAGGAACCATCTAAGCAAGGCTCCATAGATATATAAGTATTAGGTCTAACCTAGGACTTTCATTTGTGATTTGGAAGTAAATGTAAAAATCACTACTGGAAAGCACTTACACAAACTAAATTGAACCAGTGCAAAAAACACAGGAGCAGTAAGTTACAGAGAGTATTTTGGGTGGTTTAAGTTCAGTATGGTCTGCTTTTCCTATTTGTAAATGGATAATTTATTAACATCTGAGACAAGTATTCTCTATTTGCTACAATCCACAATAAATGTGGAAGGGACAATCAGCTGAAGTGGTTTAGTAGGAGACTCGGACTAGCCCAGTTCCCACTACGGGAGGACAGATGAACTCCCAATCACAGAATCATAGAATGTTAAGGTGTTGGAATGGACCTTAAAGATCATCTACTCCCAACCCTGTCTGCCATGGGCAGGGACACTTTCCAGTAGACCAGGTTGCTCAAGGCCTTATCCAACCTGGCTTTGGACACCCCCAGAGCTGGGGTATCCACAACCTCCCTGGGCAACCTGTCCCAGTGTCTAATCATCTTCACAGTAAAAAATTTCATTCTAATATCCAACCTAAATTTTCCCTCCTTAAATTTGTATATTTCATTCTTTGTCCTATCACTACAGTTCCTGATGAAGAGTCCCTCTCTGGCTTCCCTGTAGGCCCCCTTCAGATACTGGAAGGTTGCTATTATCACTCATTACATATAAAATATTAATATGAAAGAAAAATTACCAGATGACAAAAGATGTCAGAATCTTTTTGTGGGTATTTACCTTGCTGCTGGGAGGCAATGGCTGGAATCTGGAGCCAGGAGTCTGAGGGATTAACTTTTTGACTTACCTTGCTGCTAGCCTGATGATGATCCTGCACAAATCACACCATCTTCCTCAGGTTAAGTTTCCCTGCCTAGAAAAGAGGTATAATGATACTCACCATTTTCAAAGAGGACTTAATGAATTGTGAGAAGTGCCATCTAGTCTTACTGGCTTTGTATTATCTTAACAACAGCCCTGTGTGATGGATGTGGCTAGGAACTGCTTGAAAAAATAGTTCTGATAAAGAAACAGACTGACAAAATGCTTAATGAATGTAAAATGTAAGACTGTCTTTTGGAATCTTGTATACATCCAAGCATTCAACGACATTCAAAGTTCAAAGGATCAGAATGACAATATATAACCACAGCTCACTGTGCTCCATGCACCTGTAGAGACAAACTATCTGTCTAGCTAGTGCAGATCACTTGTGACATGAGATAGGTAATTGCAGACAGAGCTTCAGGATCTTCTTTTGGCAGTTGACCAGGAACTACTTAATTTGACCACTGAAACTTCTCAGTAAAAATGTCATATTCTGTTCTTTAGAATTTCTTTCATGCTAAATATGTGTGGATATGCACTTCTCCTGCTTGTCCTGAGGTTTGCTTGTAGGTGACAGCAACATCTCTAGAAAATCAGGAAAATTAACAGAACCAGTCCAGTAATTTTTTTAAATTAAACCCATAAAAAGGACACTCTACTCATAAGACATACCTGATATTTTTCATTTTCCAGTTTCCTGCAGCTCATCAGACTCATGGACTTGAAGAGGTGGAGGAGGCACTGCCTATTTACAAGTCCAGTTCTAAAAGAGCTGCTGTAAGGGATGAGTGGCTACACACAGCCCTAGTAAGAAATCAGCTCTGTAGGAAGGCTATTGTGGTACCTTTATCTCTCTCAGACAATATGATACTATAGGATAAATCATGAGACATATTTGTAGGAATTGCATTAAGTGGCCCATTTGCACGGATAACACCAAAAATTCCTGTCCAAATGGAAGTAAGATGTGATAAATAAATTTTAGAGGGGAGCAAAGGGTGTGTATGAACCTGTCTAAAGTGACTATCAAAACCTCAGTCCCTCTAGTCCAGTTTATTCCCTTTAGCTGTACCAGGTAACACTTCAGTAGAAGATACAAAAAGCCTTTACTTGGTGTGGAATAGTTTGTTATTAGATTTTGTCCTGATCTCTAACAAACATGAATTCTGAGGTTTGCATTTTTTTCTTACATGTAATTTAGTTTATAAATACAAAACTAGCTTCTAATCACGTTTGGAAGAACTTCACTGTAGTTAGGAATTTGTAGCATCAGTTCTACCATTTTTTTAACCCATTGTGAACTCCGTCTAATTACTGAGATTACACGTGTATAAGAAGTCATTATTCAAGAAACATTTTAGCTTTAGAAACATAAATATCTGTTCTGCTTTATTTCAGAATCCTCACTATATCTCTCAATTTGATTTTATCACCAGATTTATAAATTGCAGGCATTTTTTTTTTAAATTGATTTATTGAGAAGGCTATTCTGAGCCACTGAAACAATTTACTTCAATCTCCTGCCATCTAGTGTCAGAAATAACACATTTGCACTTCCTACAGTTGACCCGAGCTCTGGCAAGTTTAAACTGTAGATTGCAAAAACTATAAAATATGCTGGAGTTACTTTTTTGTCATGTTTAGCATGTTAGCATGATAAAAATACGTGTGTGTGTTTATCTCCTTTTGAACTTTGCAGGTTTATACGTACAAAGTGACCTATCTATATTAAGACTACATTTTAACACTTATGCCAGTCAGCAAGACTCTTCTGATGAGTCAGATGTCAATGTGCTTTTGTGTCAAGGAAGCTTTGCGAGAAGGAAATTAGAGAATTAATAGAGCCACCAATCTTCCCAACACTCATGGTGGAAGGCAAGAAGCTTACCCAAAAATTTTTCCTTTCCCTCTAGCAAGAAGAAACTGGAAGAGGTTTGTGTCTAGACTATGCCACAGAGTCTTTTCTAGACTGCAGCTGGACAATGTATTTCATGTTCATCTCATTTCTCAAGACTGTCTGAAGACTGTCTGGGAACAGCACTGTAGGAAAAACAAGATCACTGCTGAGTGGTATTTCTAGCCCGTGACTCTTTTAACCACTCTTTTTTCTCTACTTGTCACTTTGAACTGAGCTGCAAATGAATAAACACGTGTGTTCAAAATCACAAAGTCCACGGAAAATGGAAGTAGGGTGAGCCCTCCCTGTGTACATTCACTCGGTCCAGCAGCAGGCAGACCAATACTTTTTTATGTCTTCTGCCCAACTTGTTTACTTAAATGTACAGTGACCTATTAGTTATATAGATAGTGTCTGGCACTCAGAAACAGCATATGTCTCTTGGGTAAATTCCATGAAAAAGGCATAGTGGGCTTTTGATGAGGCACCACTAAATCTTTGGTTAATTTACAAGCACCTGCAGATAAATCTATTTCCCTGCAATTAAAATGATGGCAAATGAGACTACTTAACACCTCATTTAGCCTATATAAATAAATAAGTCCCTTGTTAACATTAAGAAGACTGATTTCAGTTCTATAATGTAAACATGCGATTTATTTGCTACATTCACATTTTAGCATGTGAGAAATGAGTTGGTAAGAAGTTTTTCTGGAATTGCAGTAATTGCTGCTAGTTCTGGCAACCATTTTTTAATCAAGAGTATGTAGAAGTCCTGTGACACTTGAAAGAAAATCCTCAAAATCTAAGAAAACAAACCAACAAAATTGCATTGGAGACCACATAGTCAGCTGCTGTAGGAATCTAGGATGATATGCTGAGGAGGCAACAGCATCATGCCGCTTTTATACCTCATAGATATCTGTCAAATTACTTTCTGCTACCTTCTTGAAAAGCTTTGCCAGAGTGGTTCCATTAATCCCTATATTTTTGGATTATCTTTTTTATGGGAAACATCATTTAACGTAACTTCATGGGCTCTAAACAGGCTATTTGGGTTACTTGAGTAGGCCTTCTACAGGAACTGTGAACCTTGAAATTCTGACTTGAGAAATATCAATTATATTTGAACCGGACCTACCAGTTGCTTGAAACACCACAGTGTTTCTCAGCCCCACTTTACTCTATAATTGGTTACCTTTTTCCGCATCCCCCCCCCTCCGCCCCTCGAAGAAATGGCACTACCACTGAAGTTAAGGGGATTGCAGAGGAATGTAATATAGAGAAAGCAGAAATAGTAGAGATTATTCAGGGGTCACTGATGTGTTGGCACCTTTGGAATCTTGTCTTCTTTGTCCGAAAGTGATGGAGCAGGTTTCAGCTTTGAATATGATGAAAAATCGGTTTGCTAAGCTGTTTAATCAGTTCAAAGGATCTGACAAAGAGAACAAGCTAACAAACATGCAGATGTTATCACATGCTGAAAGCTTGTCAGAAAGACAAAAATTAAGCAATCAATGTATAAGAGATCTTAGGAACCCACTTATTGACTGAATAATAGAAACAGGAAGCCAAACGAGGAAACGCTGTCAAAGGTGTGCCATTTGCTTTGCATCATTATGGCTGTAGAGAACACTGCAATGGCATTACAAATTTCCATTTCCCAGTAGCTAGCCAATTGTCTAGGAAGTTTAAATTATATGCATGGAATATTACCAGATAAGATTATTAATTGGATTTGAAAGAAGGCTTTGAATGAACTTGTGGTGATTAAAATAACAGAAGAATCTCTTAGGCTGCTTGCAGTGAATTATAACACAAATTTTATATGAAAGCCAAGATCACCTCTTAAATTAAACCAACCAAACTTGTTTCTAACTCTGTAACATATAACTGGCTGTCATTCCAGCTGCCCAACAACTGCAGTATATCTTAACTCTGACATATATGGAAAAAAATGAAAAACTCTAAGCATCATGAAAATATTTTAAGACGATCCCCTGACTGTAACTATTCTTGCAAATACCTCTTCCATTTTCATAAAAACACTTAGATCACAGCTAAAAATTCTTACATTCCATGGAGGACAAATACATGATGCACACATACAAATATTTCACTGCTTACTTTGCAGTAAGAGCTCTTTTGATTCTCTGTCACATCAAGTTTATGCATTTAAGGTGCATAGGATGTGTATGCATGGTTTGGAGCATCAGGGTGTGCTAGCACACCATTCAGACTTGTATAGTCCTGTGGATAATACATGTGGGACCAGGATCTGGTTTACTATCTTTTAACCAATGATTAACCACATTATTATAAGTATTTCCATCTAACTATGTCACTTATCTATCAGAAGTGCTTGTGTTTCAAAATCAGCATATCTATTTTGCATTCTATAAGCTGCTTAATTTCTTTACCTATAACCACTTCCACTAGAAAAATAAAGTTTCATGATATTAAAAAAGTATTGTAAGGTTTGGGGAATGTATGTCAGGTATTTACCACAACTCTATGAATAATATATGCATCTAATTACGAAATAGCCACTGAGTGGTTTAATGAAAATATTTCACTTGAGTAGTGTATAGCTTTTTATTACTGAGCTTTTTTTAGACCATAATGTTTCTTTACATGCATGATCTCAAACTGATAATTTCTAAATTATTTTCCTACTCAAAATATATGGAATAAGAGTAAGTCTAGGAATACTAGTTCTATTGGTAGTATTTTGCTATACTATTTGAGTCAAAATACTGTAATGTAATAAGCTATACAACTTAATAGGAGGTTTATTGTGACTAAGTGACAGTGGGATAGCATAAACAAATAAGCTTGTTTCCTACACAGCAAAAGCACCTGACTATGAGTCTCTGCAATACGGAGATCCCAGCAGTGCCTACAGTATAATTCTGAGATTAATGGGTGCAGATAGACAGTGCTTTTCTTTCCCCCTTTCCTTTGTTCCCCACCCAAGACTTAAATTCCTCTAGTTAGATGCCTCATATGCCCAGAACTAGACATCTGACCTTTAATTTTTTTAAAAATATGGTAATCATGTCAAAATAGGTGTTATTGTTCCTCCAGCTCTTGTTGCATTTCTCTGCAGGTGTGATGGGCTGTAAGGCTGATAAGGCCACTGTTGCCAGGTAGGCTTGGGGAAATAACAAAATCACAAAGGAAGTCACAAAGACATCATACCTTGAGGTACATCCAATAAAAAGTAACAACTTTCCTTACAAATTTCTCCTATAAGAAAACTGACACAGTTTTTAATTGAGAATGAAATTTTATGGATCTGAAGAATTAAGGAATATTTTTGAGCAGTCAAAAATAGTGTAAAACCCAAACAAAAAAATCCCACAAGGCTCCTGTTCTTACTGCACAAAGTACTTCACAAAAGGGCCTTTTACATCCTGTAAACTTAAGCCTCGCAAAACAAATAACCCTAGGCTTCCACCGGGACTCTTCTAGAAGGAGATGCAGGATGACTGTGCCCACTCTTTTGTTGCAAAAAATGAGGGAACTTGGAGACAGTAGTCTTCATAGGATAATTTTAGGTTTTAAGCAATCCCTTTAGACTTCTTCCTGCAGTTGGCAGAGTTTTAATTAATATATGGAACAATTTACCAACTGATATCTTGCTAGGAATAGTTTCCTGAGCTGTCTTTAAAAAAATACTAATATAGATGTAAATAATAGTCATTGTGGACGTAAAAATCAGTTAAGAACACATTCCAAGCTGGACAGATAATGACCAACAATTACCACATGTCTACTGTTTGGAGAACTATGTGAAATGTGGTGGCAATCTTGGTGCAGTTTGCCAAATCAACAGAGCTGTCAGCACTGCAAGTCTTGGCTACTAGGGAAGCCTCTGCCTAAACTGGGTTTAAACAAAGCTCACTGCTGGAAGAGGTGACTGGGGGCCAGGGCTGATGGAACTTGACAAGACACTGTTGGGAAGTTGGTGCCAGTTCTGCTCAAACTGTGATTTTACAAAAGAATACAGTCACCAGGGCTGTAATTCACACACTTTTCTGTAGCTCTAACTTGACTAAAGATGAAGAGAGAGGGACAAAACCTCACACATTTCTGACAGAGTGTCAATGATCTTGTTTCATAACCGTCTGGGAACAAGGTGACTTGTCACAAAGGAGGCTTCTGGCAGTGTAGCCAAGTCACTGACCTTGTATTTGTAAGTGCCTGGAGTATACAATAAAAGCTGGGGCATGGACGCAACTACAGCAATCCTTGTAAGAAATATTTGTCTGGGGCAAAGTCCTCTTTTTAATTCACACTGTGTGCTGAGTCACTGATAACTCTGGTTGTATAGGATCTAAATCTCCACAGAATATGTGTACAGTGTACATCGTGCTGTTTTTAAATTTGAATTTCTCTATCTCCTTAGATTATACTTGTGCACCCTGCTCCAAATGTTAAGTGAACATAAATATTAGCTGTTACATTTTTGTCTCTCTCTCAACTGAAGCTGAACTACAAAGTTACAATTTTACACTGTTTCTTTCCTATTCCCTCCTCCCTCCCGCTCCAGCTTTTGCCAAGGTTTATAAATAAATTATCAACACTAGGAAGAAATCTAAAGTCTTGTACTCAGAAACCTCAGTCATTCTGTGTTTTTGTGATACTCATATGTGGTACCTCTCATTTGCACTAGTCCCTGTGGGGTGAAGACCAGCATGGCTGAATTAGGTTTGGATGAATAACATAAAGCATAGCTGGGCAAAGCTTCACAGCAAAACCGTAGCAGCAGTCAGGGAGATACAGGGCTCTCTTGGGCCAAGAGATAAGGGAGGAGTTGGCTTGCAACTGGTGAGGCCTGGTTCCATTTCTGGGCTCCAGAGAAATAGAGAGAGACACGGACGTACTGGGGAGAGTAGAGCCATGGACCACAAATATGATGAAGGGACTGCAGCATCTCTCCTCTGAGGAGAGGCTGAGCGAGCTGGGAATGTTCAGCCTGGAGAAGAGCAAGCTCAGGAGAAAACTCCTCAATGCATTAGAATACCTGAAGAGAGGGTATAATGAGGACAGAACCCAGAGTTTCATGGTGCCCAGTGCCAGGACAAGAGGCATTGGGCACAAATTGAAACACAGAATGTTCCTTCTGAACTCCAGGAAACACTTTTTCACTCTGAGGGTGACCAAGGGCTGGCACAGGTTGCCCAGGGAGTTTGTGGGTCCCCATCCTTGGAGATATTCAAAAGCTGCCAGGACATGGTCCTGGGCTCTAGGTGACCCTGACTGAGCAGCAGGGGTTGGATGTGATGTCCTCCAGAAGTTCTTTCAACCTCGACTGTCCTGTGAGTTTGTGAATCTGCCAGCAATGTACTTAGATAGTTTACCTGACTTTCAAAAGCCATCAGTATGATATGCTGATTTAACAATGCTGCTAAATAACTTTTCAGTTAGCATTGCAGAGCAGAAAAGAGCTGTCTGTTACAAGAAACAGAGGATCAGCAATACAGAGAGCCTCAGTAAATCTGTAGACTTCATTTCTCTTATGCTTTTTTTTTTTGTTTCTCTTCACAGAAAATAGCTTAGTCACTCTTTTCCATATTTTGGTTGTCACTTTCCAAATTGCTTGGAGCTCTCATATGTACAAAGCACTCTCAAGATTTTTGTCACAGACTGCTTTTCTCAAAACTGGGAACATCATACACTATTCTGATCACTATTCCTTCAGTTTTGTGAAATATCCCCTTTCAATACACTTCACTTCTCAGATTATCATTTAGAAAGTGCTGATTTATTGCAGTTATTTTTATCCTGCCATATTTGCACCACAGTGGGACTTTATGTTTCCTTGCAACACTGCAGGATCTCATTGCTCTTAGCAGTACTGCTGGACAAACAGGGCTTATTTATGTTTACAACTGAGGATTAAGAGCTCTTTAAAAAGGGTAGCTCCATTAATTTTTATATGCCAGCAGGACTTAAAATTATATAAGTTTTTTAATAAAATAAAGAATGTGTTAGAGTTACACAATTATTTGACTAATTTAACCTTCTCAGGAGATGTTCCTGATTTTCTCGTCAAAAATTAAGTATTAATTCATTAGTACTAATGACTACAGACTTTGAAAAGCAGCTTCCAAGCAGAACTTTCTTAAAATTGGTGTGGGCAGCATTAATAAGTAGCATGTACTTGGAAAGAGGGCCTGAAGTTTTCCAGCTGTGTAACTGAAATGAAAAGGGTTACTGCTTCCAACCATGGCACCTCACCTTGATGCCATGTTAAACCTACCAGAAGTAACTAAATTGTCCTTTGAACTCTTACACATCCCAATAGTATGGCAGATTTTGGTTTTCTTCTTAATAGATAGTACTGTCATCTGATGTTTGCCTACAGGCTTGACATTGGTGCACCTTGCCTATCCTTGCTTTCCTTCCCAGGAAAAGTTTCCTGACTTTGAAGAAGGTATTAGCTAATCAGTGACAGGATACTAGCGAAGAAAGGATGAAGAGGACATTGTCTATGTACCAAGCCAGGGTTAAAAGGCTATCATTTGTTCAGTGTTCTACTAAAACAGCAAACAACTTGATGACTAAATGGTATTTTCTATCCCTCTAATGCTGAATGGCAGCTGCCTGAATTTCCTGAGATCTGGGTATGTACTGGTCTACTTAGCACCAGTGCTTGTTTAAATCTCACTTTCAGACCCCTATGGGTCTCAGAATTCAAGTTTCTTTTCTTGCCTAAAGATACGTCACCGCATATTCTCATATTCTTTTTGCACTTCTCTTTGTGTTTCCCCCCATTCTCAGACAGCTCCTTCAAGCCTTCACTGAGAGCCTGTATGGATGCTGTTCCAGCTCTGTGTGTGTGTGTGTTCCTTGCCTGCAGAAGATGATTCCAGGATGGGTACTCTTGAATACACACAGGCAATAGGCATCTCAGCCTCTCTGCGTGCACCTGAACTGAGACCAAACACAGCACTCAGCAGCCAGCTGCTGCCATTCCAAAAATGCTTTTGCCTAAATGGGGTTAAAACATGTTTGTATACATATAGACTGAGTGGGAAAATATACTGCTAGCATCTCAACCTTTGCTCAGGATTGTCATCCTGTAGTTCTTCATGAAGTTAGAACCTACACAAATTTGTGTGGATTTTTCAAAAGGATGAAAAAGCCACATTTTTGATACAGTGGCTGACACTCCCCCTTTCCCATCCTTACCCATCTGAAGTTCAAGTCCCTACTTCAAAGAAAAAATGGCTAAAATTTTTAACAAAGCAAGGTTATATTTATTTTATTTAACACAGGCAAACCCAGTCTCAGCCAATTCTGACTGCACAGCTGAAGTATTTTTATTGAAATCTGTTCCTTTCCTTCTCTTGTCCCTCTTCAGATTTCAAGGTGACATGATGCTTGGCCTGGAAACAAATTCAAAGGGCAAACTACCGGTACTTGGCAAAGATATAAACAATTAAACTCAACATTTTGGGTGAGAAGTGGTAAACTTGATAATAGGTGCTGTTAGTGCCATCTACCATAGGAACTAAGCAATGCACTGCAAAAGGAAATTGAATAAGGCTGATCTTGTTTTCTGTTACTGCCATGGAAATCCCTGGAATCCACAAGTCTCTAAGGCTCTTTGAGGACCCTTTCTTCTGCTGAACCCTGCTTTTGCTCTGATTTCACTACTGCTGGAGAGATCAAACAAAACCACCAGTATTCTTGAGCCTGGGACCTCTTGTGTTAATAGAATAGTAGAGAACAGGCACAAACCAGAACATCACATCAATGCACGAGTAATAGTCTCAAAGGGAAACAGAAGAACACTTTCCTTTCTAAAGCTGACCTAGTCAATTTGATTGGATGACCAGAGACAGAAAACTTTCCTGTGCTCATTCTGTAGCCCTCCTAGTTGGCTCTAAAAGATGCCCAGATAAAAGAACTGAAAGCTCAAATAGACTTCTATTGAATTTGAAACTCCCTGAAGTGCAGTCCTCTTCTATCCATTCTAAAATCTATAGCTATTTACTTCTAGCTGCTTCTGAAAGTTAGCTCCAGTATCTGATGCTGATAAAAGGTATAAAAGCATTCTTGTAAATTAGAAATACTAAAATCTGGCAGCTTGCTCTGTAAAGAATTATACTGCACAAAATTTGTCATCCTATCCATCTGTTCCCCAGTGCGTATTTAAAAATGGGCGAGGCCACAAAAGCTAAATCCTGAATGAAGCAATGGAAAAGCACTGCATATTCTGGTTCCTGGGAGTCAGAAGAAATGAGCACAGACTCAGCTGAGTAGCAGAAGGGCTCTGGTGGAGGCTCCTCCAGGACTGTAGGAAAGATATGCTGCTGGCATGGGGAAATCTATATCCCTGATCTGCCCCTAGCTGTTGGCAATGAATTCAGATTGTGGGCTGAATCTTCACTGAAGTCAGAACTGTTACTCCTCACTATGTCTGGAGGCAGTCATGCACTGTAACTGTTCATCTCCAAGACTTTTATTTCCTTCCAAAATTATTAGCCAAGATCCCTTGATTTGAGCGATAAGAGAGTTGACTACATGGATTAAAATCCTGGACTATCATGATTCTTTGAAATGTCCATTTGCTTTTTATGAAAGGATTGTGGGAGGACACTTTTTTGATAAGGAAGAAATGAAGAGTAATTTACCCTGTTCTGAAGTCTTGATTTAAAATACGATGAAAACAATCCATGTATTATGTTCCTTGATCAGTGGCTGCTTCACTACACTTTAGTAAACCATGCTAATTGAGAGTTTTTTTCTTATGACTCTGAAGATTACTTGCAAATCAATTAATTGGGGAAGAAGGTGGAAGAGGATGTGGCTTTTTGGACTGGGCTGAATGAGGTTATTGACAGACTTTTAGCCATACACTCTACAGACCAAAGCACCCTTCCTGTGTCAGGCCTTTCAGTAAGTTCAATTCTGCCTTTAAAAAATTCAGCAATCTATACTATATTCAGAGATAAATTATTTATCCAGCTTTAAAGATTAAAAAAAAAAAAAAATCCAGGAATTTGTGAACTTCAGCAGCAGACTGAATTGCAGAGAAACTCAAATTTTCACATGGAGCAAATAACAGTGTTGATGCTCATCGGATTTTTTTGAGAATACTTGGAGATCTGCCTTGCTTAGTGTGCCAGCTGTATTGAAGTGTCTCTCTTGTCTGCAGCTTGCATAAAATGTTCCTTCTGGTAGTCAAAATTTGGATGTTTTACCAGTCTTGGCCTAAAAATATGTATATCATAAATTTACATGAGTTCTAAATTATTTACATTACTTGTAAATGCCTATTAAAAATGCTCTAGACTTTGGTTTGGTTTTAAAATACTTGGCTTGATTCTGAAGTAGCTTAAGGCTTTAATTAATTACAGTGTGTTTCAATTATAACAGATAGAAAAAGAAAGTTTTGTAGCTAAAATTATCAAGTTCAAATCTATGAGATACTTAGATGTAAAAACCATGAATAGGTATTCCCTAAAGACATGAAGAGCTGTAATTTGAATGCAAAGTATTGTTAATATATTTATCTCTGATTAATTAGAGATCAGTTCTGTAAATGCTTATGTATATGCGTGTGTGTGAATTCCTGTAGACCCACTTCTGTGACCGAAGTCAAGCATGTACAGAGGCTTTGCATGGCTTGGGGAAACAATGTCCTGATGTATATATATTCTGTTTGATTCCTTTTAGGCTTTCTTTTCTGAGAAATCCACGAGAGGGCAGTACACAGCAAGAGTAATGCAGCTGCATTTTACTGCAGCTTTCTGCAAACAGCACCCGATCAGAATAAGGAGGTTGGTTCCCAACATCGTTCACTTACAGTATAAAAAAATAAATTATTTGGAGTAAAATCTGCAAAATTATTATATTTCATGTAATTTTGAGTGAACTTTGTCTTCTGATATTGGAATCTGTTGTTATACTTGGTTTCTGTTTTCACAACTACAAGCTCTGTATAATTATTGAAAAGTGGAAGTAAACTGGATTTAGAAAGTAATCATGATACTAAAGGTCCTGTGGTCATAATGAAGTAAACCCCAAATGAATACGCTGAATTAAAAGCTGTGAAATTTAGAGATAATGAATTATCACAACAAACCCAAGAGCTGCTTCAAGGCTTGAGATAGAATTGGGCAACTTATAAGTGTCTACAGTAAGTACAGTTTTGTTCTTGTGGAGCAGCATTTTTGACACCATCAGATTGTCTCATCCTATTAAAAAAACCCATGAATTCAAAGATGATTGCAGTAAATGGAACAACTGAACTATGTAAATCTGATTAGAATTTCTCATTTAGACCCAAAGACTTGCTATGCTATGTTTCTGATTGCAGCATTTCATTAATTAGTGATTAAATCACCTGTGCTTGTGACAATAGTACATTGGCTGTGCATGTGGTGGTGATGAAAACGGTGCACTTGATACGGGATAAAAATTCAGCATATCTTTGTGATTGAATTTTTAAAATTATGAGTATTAATGGAATGAAATTTTTCTTTTCTAATAGAAGTTGATGTTATGAATATTACTTAGCTAGTGAATTAATGAAATTAAAGATTTAAGTCAAAGTGGTAAGTGGTCCTTTAAGTAATTCAAAGACATAGGAGGCATTTCTGTGTGACCCCATCACTTTTCTTTCCTGTGGTAGAAGATACCTCATTTGTCACACATTAGGCTTGAAGTTTCCCTTCATTGAGAACAGGTATGGAAATGTTTCTTTAGATGCCCACCAGTTCCTAACCTTAGCCCTTCTGACAATTCCTGTCTGTGTGCTGATCAAGATCTGGCTGTCCTGTGCAGTGGCCAGTTTTACCTGTGTGCTTGGCTCCTGTCTGCAAATGCCACAACAGGCACAGTGACTGAATTATGTATCCAGGGTAGAGCAAGCTGCAGTGTGGCCCCAGTTGTGTTTATATGTGCTCTGCATAGGGGTATCAGTGTTTGCTCTCTATATCTACTTCTGGTGCACCACAATATGAACATAAGTATAGAAAGCAGTGACTTGTACAGGCAGAACATCAAATTCATCCTCTCTGGGGGACAGGTTCAGGGAGTTCTGGGTGCAGGACTTTAGCCTTCCTTGTTTTCAGAGGTTAGCTATGCTGCTAGAAGGTATAATTTATCCTTGGATTTGAGCTCTACTCAGCCCTGAGGGCAGCAGTAATAAAGATCCTACATGTTGCAGCTTGCAGGTGGAGAAAAAACTGTTTCTTTCACTTCCTTCAGGAATGGGGGTTTGTGTCCCACTGAGCTTGCTTTCAACCTGTTCTACTCCAGGACCCAGCCAAGTGCATCTGTATCTGTGCGTGTGCTTGTGGATAAATACACACCAAGGTACAGACAGACACATATATACACACATATTCATACAATCCCATATTCCCTCTCTATTTTGTCTTGCATATAGAAGGGAAGAAGGATGGGTGTACAGATGGGGGAGTGAAGTGTGCATGGATGCAAACTGTTTCTGGATAGCTGGGGTGAACACAAGTGAGTCCAAGTAGAACTGCCTGTTAGAAATAAGGAGCATGTTTTGTTTGAGAAAGGAGTGAATGAAAAGGTTAAAAATTGGTAAAAAGCCACAGGAAGTGTAAGCATTGAGTGCAACTGAACGAGTGTGTGGGGGGAATTTAGCTGTGTGCTTGTGCAATTAAATTGACTTAATGCTAATTTCTGCATTATGCATTTAATGGTACAGGATAGAAGAAGGGAGAGTGGAAGCAGGATTTTTGGTAGCTGTATGTGAGCTCCATAAGGAGACCTGTGCTGTCTCTGCAGCAGAGCATCTATTGAGAGAGGGAGCTTTCTGGATGGGTATGTTAAACTCCTGCAGAGAAACGTAAATGCCTGTCAGTGTCCCTCTGTAAAAAATACAGCATCAATCACACAAATATTCTAAGGGAAACAGGTTGAAGGATGTGTGTAGTGATTCTGACTGGAAGACAATATTACACTGAGGAGTTAGTGATCCACAAAATGGTCAACCTGAGCAGGCTCAGGACTGGACTGTGCACATGCAGCTTTGCCTTCAGGCTGGTGCTATGCTGCCTCCATCCCTTGGCTTGTGGACAACTCAGCGTGCTCCCTGTGCAAGAAGAGCCTGCAGGCAGCTCCCACTGGGTACCAGCGATTACATCACCTGTGTGGCCTTGCCTTTATCTGAAAGCACAGCAAGATGTTCTCATGTGAACATACTTTCTGTTTGATAGTAGAAATGATGAATAGAGCTGTTTTCTTGTATAAAATCCTGTAATAGCTCAAATTACCAAAATTCTATGGATTTGTCTGCATGATGTGTTACATGGGCATCAGAGGCTCATTCAATGCTGCACCACTCAGAGTCCCCAGCAGCTAACAGGATGTAAAATTACTTTTATTTTTCCCTCATTGTAGTGTCATCCCTAATAAGTAGAATTTTTGATGATACCTTACAGAGTCCAAGTGCTTTCTTACTCGGATCATAACAGACCAACAGCTTGGTGCAAAACAAGGTGTCGGGTGAGACTGGCTGTACACTACCTGGATTTTCTGAATTATATCCTTGGCCTTACCAAGATGAGTGCCAGAATTTCTTGAGAAAGGCTTAACTGGATTCTTTGACAGCTCTTTGGAACTCCCTTTACAAGACGATGTTGCTCCACAATGCCAGATTCATTATTTCCCTTTTTTTACCCCTATTGGTGACAGAACTGATGACATAAATGTCACAGCTTCTAGACATCATGAGCTGGGAAGGAAAGGTTTAGCACCAGATTGCCTTTTTAGTCATGAGAGGGCTCCACAGGGCTTGAGGTCAGCATAAGATTGTATCAATCCTGTGAATTAATTCCTTGAAATTGAGTCCTTGAAATTATCTCCTTTAGTAAGAACAAGATTCTCTGAAATCTTTGGCAGACTTAATTGAAATCATGAAAGAATGAATGACCATATTA
>VXBX01005998.1:332469-353075 GCA_013400415.1 Scytalopus superciliaris | reverse complement strand
ATCCTGGCCTGTATCAAAAATAGCATGGCCAGCAGGACCAGGGAAGTGATCCTGCTCCTGTACTCTGCATTGGTGAGGCCACACCTTTGAGTATTGTGTTCAGTTCTGGGCCCCCCAGTTCAGGAAAGATATTGAGGTGCTGGAGCGGGTCCAGAGAAGAGCAACAAGGCTGCTGAAGGGACTGGAGCACAAGTCCTATGAAGAGAGGCTGAGGGAGCTGGGGTTGTTTAGCCTGGAGAAGAGGAGGCTTAGAGGTGACCTCATCACTCTCTATAACTACCTGAAGGGAAGTTATAGCCAGGTGTGGGTTGGTCTCTTCTCCCAGACAGTCAGCCATAAGACAAGGAGCAGGGGCTTAAGCTCTGTCAGGGGAAATTTAAGTTGGATATTAGAAAAAAAATTCTTTACAGAGAGAATAATCAGGCATTAGAATGGCCTGCCCAGAGAGGTGGTAGATTCACCATCCCTGGAGGTTTTTAAGCTGAGATTGGACGTAGCACTGAGTGCCATGATCTAGTAAATGGACTGGAGTTGGACCAAGGGTTGGACTTGATGATCTCGGAGGTCTTTTCCAACCCAATTGATTCTATGGTTCTATGACTCTATGATCACTACATGCCCTTGTGAAAAGTCTTTCTCCAGTTTTCTTATAGGCTCCTTTTAGGTGATGTGAAGGTAAGAGTTCTTAATTAGCTTAGCAAAGAATCTGGTGAATACATTTTTTTCCCTGTGCTCTCCGTTTACTGTTAGTGGCTAGCAATCCAGCACATGGAAAAATAGTCTACTTGGCCAGATATAGATCCACATTGTTTCATAATTTTCCAGGAGTTCATTTCAGAATGCTAAGGAAAGTAGTTCAAATGAAAAAAAAGTGATAAAGACTTGGGATCAAAGAGCCAGTAGAATGCCGTCCTTTGCCAAGACGTGTTAATTTTATTATTCTTGTTAACAATCTGAAGACCAAGGAGACAAAATTAAAAGTATACAAAAATGAACTA
Organism: Scytalopus superciliaris; assembly: GCA_013400415.1. Lineage (NCBI taxonomy): Eukaryota > Metazoa > Chordata > Aves > Passeriformes > Rhinocryptidae > Scytalopus > Scytalopus superciliaris. The sequence continues at coordinate 352,077 of VXBX01005998.1, read as the reverse complement.
GTCTGCTGTGTTCTTTCTCTTTTCTTAGTGCCTTTGACACAGTTAAAAGATGCATGTTGAAAAGGATGTTTATTACATATTAAATATAGTGAACACCTACAATTATTAAAATATTTTTAATAGGTTGCTTGGCCTTCCCTCTTTTCATTGTTTTGTTTCCCTTGGAGTTTTCTCTTTCTTTTTCTTGATGCATGACTCTACCAAAAAGATTACTTTTAGAAAGCATACATTTATAAGTCTTACATTACTACTTTCTCTTAATTGAAATTTTAATCAGGAAAAGTCAATCCTAACTAATCAAATGCTTATAAGACATAGAGTAATCAAAAGTACTGGAGAATTATATAATTTTCTCCTTTATTAGTGATAGAGAATTGAATACGTGCCAGCCCTCCATGCCAAATTCTTTTAGACTTTTCACATGAGAAATATTATCTTGACTTTTTTCCTTGAGACTTCCCTTCAACTTTGTCACTGAGCATGACATTACATGGTAAGGAATGTGTCATTGCCCAGGCTGGGTCCTCTCCATGCAGCTTGCCCACCCCCAGCATACTTGCTCATGGGCAGAGAGAGGAACAGAGAAGGCCTTGCTCCTGTGCAAGCACAGCTCAGCAATAGCTAAAACATTGGTTTGTTATCAACACTCTTTTGATCTCAAATTTAAACCACAGCGCCATGTGGGCTGCTATGATGAAAATTAACTCCACATCAGCCAGACCCAGTACACCGTGTAAAAGCTGACACCACCATCCACATTGCAGTTACCATGCACTTCCATGCTTAATAAGGGCTCTATGGCTCAGTTATTCAAGAAGAAAAGAAATTAGAGAAAAGTATATGAGCTCATGTTTTAATTTTGCATTTAAGGATGAGTGTGGACTTAAAAACTTAATTCTATATCATAGATAAAAATCCATACTCTGGTGAATATGCAAATGACATTCGAGCAGTTTTAATTTCTTATCTGCATATCTGTTCTTACTTGTTCTTCAGCTGTTGGTGCTATCAGTTTGCATCCATCCACACACTTCAGAGAGGTTGGGTCTTTTTGGAAAATGTAAAAAAAATGCTTATTGTTATTCAGATATTTAAAATGCTTTGGTCATCGGTTCGGAAATATAACCAAAACAGAGAAAATTTTAAAATAGATGGTTGATTTCCCAGACTAGACAGCACTGGAAGATCTATAAATACACTGCATGTGTTTGTTCCTCTACTGGGAAATCAAAGGATGTTAAAATACATTTTGAAGAACTGTGATGATTTATATCTAAAATGTTGTGGGTTAAGTTCCTACACATGTAAATCAGTCTGGAAGCTATGAAAAATGTTATCAAACAGCATCTGATACATAGCTAATGACCAGAGAGGGGCACCATCAACCCTTCACTTGTTTTTAGTACTTAAGATGCTCGTAATGTTATTGTGTCCTAATTACAGTTGCTACAACAATATTACAATATTGGCAGTGACTTGTCTACATTTTAAACATATTTTTCCAGTGGCATATCAACCAGCTCTTGTTCCTTCAGTTGTGTCCTACAAAATGATTCAACTTGGTCTGTGATTTACTCAAATGTTCCTCATGAACATTTTTCTTGGTTCTCATGTATTTTTAGGTTTGTGAACCATGCTTGTGAACATTACAATTTCTGCTTTGGAGCTACTTTTATCACTCTCTGGTGCCACATTAGAAACTCTGAGGTTCTGCTTTTTTTCCAGGGATTTTTGTATACAAAGGAGTAATATTTAAATCTCCCAATGACCATAAAAATAATTGCATTATCAGAAGTGCAGTTTGCCAGTTACCTTGTAAATGACTAGGGCAAGTAAATAAAAGGCTGTACAGTGGCAGAACACTACCCACTTAGAGAGAGTAATTCTTCTGCTACCCACCGTATGACAATTTCCTTACTGAGCACCGGCATAGGTTGTCCAAGGCATTTGTGTCGAATCAGCATCCTTGGAGATATTAAAAAAACCACCAAGGCATGGTCTTGGGCAACAAGCTTGAGGGGACACTATGTGAGTGCGTATGTTGAACCAGATGAAATCCAGAGATCTCTTCTCACCTCAGCCATTCTGGGACTCTGTGAAAGAAAATATATTCACGTCCACACACAAGCCAAATCCAAACCAAACAAAAAGCTTTATCAAATTGAAAATGAGCATATTCAGCATAACTGTGATAATATAGACCACACTGTACAACATTCCCATATAGACAAATTCATGTAGTTTTAAATTATGTAACATGGTTTAATGTTGGAGTTGAATTTTACTTCTCCCTTAGAAATATCCTCAGGATATGTAAATATGACTTACACGGGTAATATTCATGGCCAGATCTCTGGAACCCTAAGATGGCTGCAAAAATTTATCTTGCCAATGCCTAAAAATCCCCCAGTTACTAATTTTAATAAATACTCTGCAGTCATGCTCACACAAGGTATGTATTGTCATTTGTTTGTCCTAAAGGCAGTGACTAGAAGCACTTAGAGAAACGCTTAAAATTTAATTCTGGTGATGCTAATTATGCACTCAAGGATAAATTTAATACTTAATGTATTTAGGAAAGTACTTACACATATGGTGATGGGTAGGTGAATGATATGCCTACAAGCACTCTTGTTTAATGCATGGTTCTTGTTAACATACATGAGCAACAAAAGGAGGGCTAGGAGAATCTCCCCCTTTTATTGGATGTGGGGAAAACATAGTAAGAAAGGATGATGAAAAGACTGAGGTATTTTATGCCTTCTTACCCTCAGTCCTTAATAGCAAGACCAGTTGTTCTATGGGTACCCAACTCCCTGAACTGGAAGACAGAGATGGGGAGCAGAACGAAGCCCTCATAATCCAGGAGCAAATGGTCAGTGACCTGCTACACGACTTAGATATGTACAAGTCAGCATGTGTTTAGGAAAGGCAGGTCTGCTTGACCAACCTGATTTCCTTCCACGACAAGGTGACCTGCTTAGTGGATGAGGGAAAGGCTGTGAATGTCACCTACCTGCGCTTCAGTAAAGCCTTTGATGCTGTCTCTCACAGAGTTTCTTCTGGAGAAACTGGCTGCTCAGGGCTTAGATGGGTGCGCTGTTTGCTGGGTAAAAGAATGGCTGGATGGCCAGGCCCAGAGGGTGGTGGGGAATGGAGTTACATCCAGCTGGCAGCTGGTCATGAGTGGTGTTTCCTAGGGCTCAATGTTGAGGTCAGCCCTGCTTAATATCTTTATCAACTGTCTAGACAAGGGGATCGAGTGCACCCTTCAGTCAGTTTGCAGATGACACCAAGCTGGGAGGATCCCTCTGTAGAGGGATCTGGACAGGCTAGATTGATGGGCCAAGGCCAGAGGTATGAGATTCAAGAAGGCCAGTTGCCAGGTCAAAACAAGATGCTTGGGTCAAAACAAGATGCTTGGATCAAAAGAAGCCCATGCAGTACAACAGGCTTGGGGCACAGTGGCTGGAAAGATGCCTAGTGGGAAAGGATCTGGGGGTGCTGGTCAACAGCTGTCTGAACATGAGCCAGCAGGGTGTCCAGGTGGCCAAGAAGGCCAATGGCATCCTGGTTTGGATCAAGAATAGTGTGGCCAGAAGGACCAAGGCAGCGTTCCTCTACACTCTACAGCACTGGTGAGGCTGTTCTTCAAATCCTGTGTCCAGTTTTGGGCCCCTGACTACAAGAAAGACATTGAGGTGCTGGAGTGTGTTCAGAGAAGGGCAACAGAGCTGGTGAAGGGTTTGGAGCATGAGTCTTATGAGGGGTGGCTGAGGGAGCTGGAGTTATTCAGTTTGGAGAAAAGGAGACTCACTGCGGGGCACCTTATAGTTCTCTATACCTAAAAGCAGGTTGTGGAAAGGTTGAGGTTGGTCTCTTCTCCAAATTCATAAGCAACAGAACAAGAGGAAATGCCCTCAAGTTGCACTAGGGGGTGTTTAGATTGGATATTAGTTAAAAATTCTTCACTGAAAGGGTTGTCAGACACTGAAACAGGTTGCTCAGGGAAGTGGTGGAGTCACCATTCCTGGATGTATTTAAAGGATGTGGCACCTAAGGACATGGTTTAGTGGTGAACTTGGCAGTGCTATGGCAATGGTTGGACTTGATGATCTTAAAGGTCTTTTCCAACCTAAGTGATTCTATGATTCTAAGGGTTGTGTGTCTGGGTCAATACTGACTTCAAAGAATCATGGTTGAGTAGATTGTACAAGTATTGATTCAGAAGCTGTATGTTTCTTTCTTTAGTATGATTCTAGTTATTTTTGTATTTTCGTATAAACTATTTAAATTAAAAATTGGGATCTGAAGGATGAACTGTGTCTGTATGAAGTGATATTCTTGTTTTGTCCTGTTTTCTGTGCATGAGAACAACAGTACAACACATGATGGCTGTGCAGTGCATAATGGAAAAATCTTGATTTATCAAGTAACACGTTTGCTTTTGTTTATAAATACAAGGTCCATTTACACCTTTAGAGTGGGAAACTTGCCATTTTTAGCAAACATATGAGTAGTAGGAAAGTAACAATTATGAAATTTTAAAAAAGCATAGAATATGAAATATGGTTAGCAGCAAAGCAGAGCCTACACATAAATTTAGTCTGGGAGATAGGTGATAAAGAAATTCTCACTCCAAAGCAAAAATCTTTGGGAGACAAGCAGTCATACAATGAATCTTTCAGCTCAAGCAGTCTCTCCATGCTGTTGTTCCTCTAAGCTTCTAGGCCATTGCTGTGTTGATTGCTGTGATCCAGACTACTGCTCTTAAGCACACAGAGATTACATAGGGCAGCATGAAAAGGCAGAAGCAATTGTTTTTCAGGAAAATGTGGACCCACACATGAAGAACACATGCAGTGGCAGCATCATTAATGCTTTGATAATATAGGAACAAAAGGACAGAAAATGATTCAGTGTTTTACTTTGTGCCCATTGCCTCTGGTCCTGGCAATGGCCACCACCAAAAAGAGCCCAATTCACTTTGCTTTAGGATAGAATCATCAAGATTGGAAGAGACCTTTAAGATGATCAAGTCCAGTAATCAACCCAGCACTACCACTGCAACCCCTAAACTACTAAACCATGTCACTCAGCACCAGATACAGATATATCCAGGGATGGTGACCACCACCTCCCTGACCAACCCATTCCAATGCCTGATCACCTGAACAGTGAGAAATTTTTTTCTAGTATCTAATCTGAATCTCCCCTGTCTCAGCTTAAGGCCATTTCCTCTGACCTCTCACTGCAGGCACAGTAGAAGAGACCAGCCCCCACCTCATTATATTCTTTCAGGCAGTTGCAGAGGGCCATGAAGTCCCCCCTGAGCCTCCTCTTTTTGAGACTAAACAAACCCAGCTCCCTCAGATGTTCCTCATAAGACACATTTTCTAATACTTTCACAAGCCTTATTGCCCTTTGCTGGATGTGCTCCAGCACCTTTATATCCTCTCTTCTAGTGTATGCATACATGGATGAGATCCAACCCTCACCCTAAGGTATTTCTGACATTATGGGAGAAAGCAAGTGCAAGTTATGACAGCCTGTGAAAACATAAAAGCTGCTCCCCCCCAAAAAAAAAAAAAAAAAAAAAAAAAAAAAAAAAGCCTATATTGATTTGTGGGTTAGTGGTAGCCAAGTGTATAAATGGAGCTAACAGCTGGTAAGAACCCAGAGGTGCATGCAGTGAAATGACTTAATGGTGCTTGCACCACAAATTAGTGGTAAAGTCCAGAGTCAGTTCTTAGGTTACTGTTTCCTGGCCAGTGAGCCATGTGTCTTCATCAGTATAGTGAAACATTTTTTTAATTGGGATTTCATGCTATTGACATAATGTATTTGTGCACTTTTTAGCTGTGCAAACATTTCTGAAGTTCCTTCCAGTGGTCATGGGGCACCTGTGCAGGAAACTTTCTAGGTTCTAAACAATGTCACAGTGGCTGAGTGGGAATTCGTACTGTGGAAAATAAAAATGCTACTTCCACAGGAAATTCCTAATCATCCATTCCCATAGCAGCCTTAATGCTCTTACTGCTACACAGCCTTTATGGACGGCCATAAATGGCTGATATTCCAAACCTAAATTTTATTCAAATTACTGATTTTTCAGCATTCATAAATCAGTGTGCTGTCACTGGCAAGCACATTTATATCCTGCATCTACTAGGCTTTTGTCTCAGAGCAGCATTGAATGCTGCTGACGTTAAACACTTCCGTTAGGCATAGGATGATGCTAAACAGCTAACAACCAAGAAGAGATTAATACTGAGACCCCACTTGGCTCTGTTTCAGGTTGCATGGCTTCTTGACAGAGCAAAAGTGTTTTAAAATCACCATAGTTGGCAAGTCCTGCATTCCATTCCCAGGGAGAAGTTACTTGGTGAAGGATATCATACCAGGCTGACTATAACAACAAGAGTGCAGCCAGCAGATTGAGGGAAGCAACTCTTCCCCTGTGTCTGGCACTTCAGAGACTGCTGATGGAGCATCATATCCAGTTTTGGTCTCTCCAGTACCAGAGAGACATAGGCATGTTGGAGTGTGTCCAGCAGGGAGCCAGAGGGAATCTTATGGGGTACAAAAAGGGGCTGAGAGAATCAGTTGGATTTGTTCAACCTGTAGAAGAACAGGCTAAGAGGGAACCAGCTGAAATTGTTCAGTCTGTAGAAGAGCAGACAGGGGTGGTGCTGCTCTCTGTAACTCTCTGAACACCAAGATACAGAGAGATTAAGTCAGAATCTTCTCAGAGTTGTACTGTAGAAAGGTGAGGGGCAACAGACACAATTTAGAATATGGAAAATGTAGATTCTACAAGGGCGAAACCCCCAAAGGAGTGGTAAAACACTGGAGTAGGTTACCCAGAGTATAGATACTACAAACTCAGCCATGTAACTTGGTCTGACTGTACTTGCTTTGAGCAGGATGTTTGATCTAGAAGTGCTCCAGAGGTCCCTTCCAATTATACTGTCTTTTGGATATATGTTAGTGTAACAGTTCTTGTACTTCCTTCCAAACTCCTAGTATGGGGCAAAAAGGATTTTAGAGCTAAAAACACATGGATTAGACAAATCCTGTTTGATTTACTTGGTGGGATCAAGAACTAGTTATTATCTAGTCCCATGGTACCAGGAAAAGAGACACAGAGTCCAAATCTAGGTTCACCTAGAAAAGTTTTTTTAAAACACCTGTACTATTAGTTGTACATGTGAAAGAAACCAAGCAAACAAACAAACTTTCTCAAAGGGCTGCAATTGCCCAAAATTTGGAGACTGCTGCCAGTTTTTGTCTGAAGCGCAATGACTGTTGCTTTGACTGTCCTTATTCTATTTTAAATGTCAATATTTGAGTCCTGGTATGTAATTATTTTAATCCCAACTTTAACACTTAACATTGTAGGCCTTTTCCCTTACAGGAAAGGTAAGAGAATAAACATCTAGATCACAGTCATGCTGCTTAAATGCCTGAGTGGTAGCCACTCACACCATACCACAAAGATCAGGTAAAAACCTACATAAAAGAGACTTCTAAAAAATAAACAGAATAGTCTCAGAAGTGTGCAATCAGCGAAGAAAATCGTAAAAAGGGGAAAAGGGTCAGAAGATACTATTTTGGTGCATCAGAGGCTTCTGGATAAACACTGGCCAAGGAGGAAAACTGTGAGTATTGATAGGCTGAGAATCTTCTGCCTGCAATGTAACCTGATTGTGTAATGTCACAGATAAATGAGCTGGTAAAAAAATCTGAAGTCTGGAATTTAGTCAGTATGACTTGACTGCAAGATTCAGGTGTTCAGGTTAAATTCATAGAAGGAAGCACAATACCCAATCTTTTCACTTTCTACTATATAAAGTTAGTTTTGTATTTCCAGATTAAATCTTCCTTTTTGTTAAAAAAAAAAAAGAAGTAAATATTCAGTTTTTAAAGTGATATATCAAAGTTGTTGTCTTACAGAAACAAAATCCTGGAAGATATAGAAGCTGAATGAAGAAGTTTGTCTTTTTAAAAATAAAACAAAGTTATGCATCCCTATTCAGTCCTTGACCCTGAAAGAAATTTGTACTGCTGTAGTTGACATTTCATAGTTCACTGAGGGAAAATTATGTGAATATATTAGTAAAGACATATATGTTATTATGATAGGTAGAAGTGAAAGGGAAGGCTAACAAGAAAGTGACTCAGAGCAAATGATAATGTTTATTCTACAAGCATTTGATATTAATATGTAATCCTTTTACAGTTGACAGACTAAGTATATTTATGAACAAATCTGTTTGTTGTTGTTTAGTTAGTAGATTTTTTTGGCAGTGATTTTCTGTTTTGTTTCTAATGTTTTCTTTCCTTCATTTACCTTAGGAAAGAAGAAAGGCACACTGCAAACATGCTGTAAAATGTTCCTTTTCTCATACATAGCTAAAATAAACGGGTGATAGTTCAAGTAGGGTTAGACTGCTAGTCCATATTTCATCTGAGTCTTTAATGGTCAGTGAAATCAATGGAATTATGGTGATTTATGTCAGCTGATGACCTAACCTTATGTCATGTTGTTTTGTGGTTAAAGCACATGGCTTGGGCTGCAGAGCCTCATCTTGTTCCCTGTTTGGACAAATGAACAAAGAATATCCAAACATACAAATCACAGTCTGTCTGTGAAATATATTGCTATAAAATAGTGGGTTGCCACTGTGGTAAACTTATCATTCAGATTCTTTTTTTAAATCCTGCTTTCAAAAATAGAAAGGTTTTTGTTCTTCCTATAAAAACGTTTTAGCAAAGGGATATTGTAATACTCTGCTGCACTTGGCCTTGTTTTCTGGGTATGTCCAGTCTTAGTCTGCTTTTCTGGTACTAACCTGTAACAGAAAAGGCTTTTTTAAGTATTCATTTTGGCAGAAGCTTCACCTTCTGACAGTAATAATCCTACCTAAGGAAGAATACATTTAGATTTCTTTGTAGTAGTTATCATTCTTTCAGCTCTTTAATAAAGAAAATGTATTAACCATAACAAGATCCAAATTAATTTTTCAGTTTAAAGTTTATCTTTTCTTGATTGATAGGTATTGTTAGAACATTTCATTTGAAATGGTTTCAAAATATTGCTTGCTCTGCTCTTGTACTCTCTGAAGGGTTGGAAATACAAAATATCTGCTTTGGGTATCATCAACATCAAATCTCTGGAGTATAATAGCAGTTTGGTCAGTACTTTCAACTCTAACCAGTGAACTCAGTATCTCAGCTGGTTTTTATTTTCTATGCAAGTTGTTGCATGGCAAAAGAAACTAGGAGAAAAGAGCTTAGCTGCCACATACCTTACAGCACATCATAACTTGAACAGTCTGTATTTACCCTTGCCTTGCCAGAGACCAAGATACAGTGCAAGTATCAGTTACTGACAACAAAATAGAAATCTTGAGACGAGTCAAATGCTGTTTTTGTTGTGCTGGTAGTGCCAGTGTGACTTGTGTTCTGCTTACATGCATGTGTAGCTTGCTTCTGGACATCTGCTTTATGTTACCCTCCTTGCCTGCTCCACTCCCTCTCTCTCAAATACACATTAGGGAGCATAAAAAGTAATTTCTGAAGAAGTAGGAACTGAGGTGGACTTTGTTTAGTTTTTTTTTTGTTGTTTGTTTGTTTTGTTTTTGTTTTGGTCTTTTAATTCATTTGAGGATCCCATATCACTTAATCCAGCAATTAAAGCAAGATAGAATTTTTTTTTAGCCTAATTACTATCCTTGTTTAATTTACAGTTAAGATTTTCAGCAAATATTGACAGTACCTTAAACTTTGCAAATGCAATGACTACAGAGATTATTGATCAATTTTATACTTCAAAAGAAGATGAAAAAAAATCTAAGTCATTGTACAAGAGTAAGAATACTAAAATACTCGAGGAAAAAGAAAGCTTTTTGAACAGCAAAACAAAGACTTTTATTAAATTAAATATTTAATGTATTAACCTCTGAATAACAACAGTGAATCTTTGTACTCCAAGGGACAAAAGTTCCTTACTTAGATATGATAAAAATACCTCCTGTATCAAAGTTATTTTAAGCTGAGTGAAAGTGTGCCTTCAAGTGGGTCTACATGTAATGTACTTGCCAAGGTATAAAGGATACCTGCTAAAGTCAGATACATCTGTCTGTCTTATACAGCTTGTACCAGCTTCTTTTCACCTTCCACGTCCTGCTGACTAGCTGCATATGTTTCTATAAGAGTTCAACCATTAGTGCTGGAAACTTATTGATGAGTTACTGCTCTCTGATTAACCACAAACATGCTATTGTCTTTGGAAAACTCACTGTACATCAGATAACATTTTTCCTTAAAGCTTTTAATTAGATTCCTATTATTATAAGATTTTTTTTATTTTTACCCTAAACTTTTTTTATTTTTACCCTAAAGTAAAATTCATTACACTTTCTTTCATCATGTTTTGTTTCTTTGTCTGTTACCCAAAAGCCAAGGAAGTGGTTGAGTTATTTTTCTGTCACTGTTTACCCATAAAGCCCTGTTCCTCAATCTCTGGTTTCTCTGTAGAGCTCCCATGAACAGATCAAAAAAGGTGTTTTTATTGATTAGTTATGCTTTCTTTCCCATGGAGAATTCATAGGGATATAAACATGGCTAGCAACATGAAAGAACTTGCATTTCTTACCAAAATGAGGGAGGGTATTTTGAGATTATTTGTGTAAATTGTGTTCATCTTATTTCATGGTTTATAATTAATTTTATTTCAATTTCCTATCAGCTTTTAAAAAGATTGCTAAATAGCTAATGTGAAGAAGCTGTGATCAGATGTCCTCAAATTGAGGTGGAGTAATTTCTGCAGCTGTGCTTTCTATTCTTCTGCTCAGATACTACATAAGGTGAGATTTGAGTTTAGATAGCTTTCATCAGGGTACACTAAGCTGGTATGGAACCTTCTGGAGACCATTTTTGCTTTGCAATGCTGGCTTCATGGTAAGGGCAGTTTCTTCCTGAACTAATTAGAATTTCCTGAGGAGATCTTGCCGTGTATTTGTTTTAGTACATGTTCTTTTAATGCTAATTTAAAGTCAAAAGATACTTGAATTAACTGCACTCCTATCTTGGAATCCTGGAGGCATGCTGGCTCCTGTTACATAGCCTTCTGAAGAAAAACCACCTGGAGTGAGCACGTTTGCTGCAGGATTTCTTGATGGTACAATTGATCCCTATAGGGAAAGTCAAATACATTTCTTTAGGTGAATTGTAAATAATCCCTCTTCTTAGGAGTTATAATCTCTCTGTATCCTGTTAGGTTTATTTTTTGATAAATCAGATTTGAATCATGCAGTAGTTCTTTTCATGCTAAGGAAAGCTGAATGTTAAGGTTTTGCTTGCTACAGATGTTTGCTATGTCCCTTGTGCTGGTGGGAATAAAATTATTAAAAGCCTTATGGATAGATACACACCATCACAAGAGGCTTGTGGAAAAACTGTGTGGTGAAGTCCTCTGCATTCATACCTGGAGAGTAATGCTGTAGCAGTTTGGGGTGAAAAAAGTAGTCTGGTTTTGGGGGAAGACCAGCTTGTATTCAGAATACCTGTAGAAATCTTATTCATTATGTTGATGATTACCTTATGGTGATGATTGTAACTTAAAGTGCTTGAGGCCATTTAAATGTCTTTGTGGATAAAGTACCTCCATCTTTCTTCCAAAGTATCATAAAGGAAGATGAATTATTTTTGTTCATTCCATACAAATAATAGCCTCTATTTAAAACCTGCGGCTGTCAAGTTGGTTTGGTGTAAACACCGTGGTGAATGAACAGACAGCAATGTGTCAAAAGTGAACTTTGCCCTCCAACACTTACTCCATAACACTTTACAGATAGTCCCATGCATGTTGACCTTCTCATTGCTCAATGTGGTATTAGAGCTACCTTTAAAGTAACTGTTTTTAATTTTGTGAACTTTTTTAGTGTTTGTTAATCACATATTTCTTAATAATTCTTACAGAAATTTTGTCTTTTTTTAAATTCAGTATCAGAAATGTATTTAATCTCTCTCTGAAAAGAAGACAGTTTTAAATTTCCAGCTGGACTGAGGAGTCCTTTCTAGTCCCTGCAAAACACTTGATTTCATTCTTGTGTGGTAATGGAGCCATCTTGCACTGATAGCCATTATTTAGTAGCAATGCAGAAACATATGGTTTTCCCACAGAGTACATAAGTGTCATGGCAGATCACTGAAGTTTAATTGCTATCGTCTGTCATGCATAAGGTATTTAATATTTGGAAACTTGTCCCAGGTCATCAAATAGGACCACAAAGATGATTAAGGGAATGGAGGAACTCACAAGGGCAGAGAGGCTGAGGGACATGAGAAGAGAGAAGGTTCATGGGCAATCTTACCCGTTTCTAAGCTTGATGGGAGGGAAGGATGAAGAGGGAGCTCAGTAGTGCCTGCTGACAGGATGAGAGACAATGGGCATACACTAAAAACCATGACATTCTGATTGAACACAAAAGAAGAATTTATTTTATTTTTACTGTAGAGCACTAGTCAAACACTGGCACAGTTTACCCAGAGAGGCTGTGGAGTTACTCAAAACCCAGCTGGACAACCTGTTCTGGTGCCCTGGGCAGTTCACTGTAAGAGGGTTGGGCTAGATGATCTTGAGAGATTGCATCCATACTATGTGGTTTTGTGAAGAGGCCAAAAGTTGTGTGCTGCCATATTTTTTTCAACAGGACTCTAAATAGAAATTCAGCTTGGGCCTTAAGTACCCTTGGACCAAAATAGTTCTTGTTGCATTCCAAAGTTATAACATTCCATGGGAACCATCTGATTTCTCCAGTTTCTCCAAACGCTTTTCCACACAGGGAGCAAGAATTGCTGTTTCCCACATGCTAGCATAATTAATATACTGTTTTACACAACTTGTTTCTGTATTTAAGACAGGTAGTGCTACCTACTACTCAAGTTCCCTGATATATCACAGTGTAAATCTCCTGTTTAGTTGCTTAAAACATTTTATTCAGGCTAAATTTTTTCATCCCCTCTCTATGTTCTACCTTTCTTCTGCTTTATTAATTTTTACCATATTTTGGTTTAGTGAAAACTACAATTGGAGCAATTGAGCTTTTTCCTGAAACTAGGGGAAAAGAGTAATTTGTCCATGTCTTTATTACTTCAAGCAGGTTGTCAGGAAAACTGACTGAGCCTGTAGGCATATGTGTAGGCATGCACTTAATCTACGGGCAGATCCACAGAGCCTTGGGACTTTAGGCCAGTGCCTCACTGATGAAGCCTACCGACAGGGTAAAAAAGTTTTGAGCTAATCACCAGACACGGTCTACTTTAGACAGGTTTTCTAAAGAAAGAGGTTTCAGTGATGGATCTATATTGGCTTTTTCCACCCATCAGTTCTTTTGAACCAGATTTAGCAGGGCAGTGACCTCCTTAAAGACATGAAGTTCTGATTTTCATGCAAGTTGGTGCCTGTTTTTGAAACGGACTAGTGCCATACTGAGGAAGGAGCCATGCTGAAGTCAGCAAGCAAGTTTGCAGGCTGATCTGCATATGCATAAGTGGCTGAACAGGATACATAGAGTGGAACTGGTCCCAGCAACTGTTGCTTCTTGACCAGGTTTTATGCAACCCCTGTGTTTGGGAAGGGGAGGATGCAGACAAGTAGGTCACTTTCAAAGAAATAGGTTGGGTGTTTTTGTTTTTTTGTGTTTTTTTTTTTTTTTTTGGTTTGGTTTGTGTGTTTGGGGTGGTGGTGTTTGTTTGGTTGGTTGGTTTTTTAAAATACATATTTTTATTTCTGCTCTTTGGGAAGTGTCTTGTGGGAAGTGTACCCTCTGTTTCCCAAAAGATGTCTGAGGCAGACAGCTAGATGACATCTAGTTATCAGAACACAAGTGTCGATGGTTATTCTCTCCCACTAAAGGATTCTTCTCATAGTGCAGCTGTAGAAAAGTTTTACATTCAGGTTTTCATTTTATTCTGTCCTTTTAGGATGTTGCAGGTTTAGAAAGATAGTTGATATGGAATCTAGAAGTTGAAGACCTGGATTTTCTTTCCACTCAGACTGAAGAGCTAGCTAGAGCAAACTTCAGCTTTCATCAGTGGGCTTCACATTCACACGGTAGTGTCCTGACATACAGCAGTTTTCAGGAAATCAGTTACCCTTGTCTAAAGTAGCTGTATTGCTTTTGTTAACTGTTTGAAATAGCTACTGAATTTTTTTTTAAATGTATCACGCAAATCTGAACTTCCAAGACAGCCAGGAAAACTGTATAACCTGGGAATTACATAGCGTTTTGTTTCCATAAACAGATGAACCAGCCAATCTAGCACCGCCATTTCCCCCCATCTTGAAATAACTTTTCTGTACCCACTCAGCACATGCTTAGTGGTGCATGTTTGTTCAGAATGTCAAAGCTCTTATTTATACTATACATCAGTTGCAATATACATTGTAATATACATCTCTATATTTCGTGGGAAGGTGTGGAAGGCTCTCCGCTGATGAGTAAAACAACACAAAAACAACTGCTGATTCCCTGGCCAGCCAGCTTGCTGTGGGACATTTTTATAATTCTTTTACTGTTTTTGAAGAAGTCCAATTAGCCTCAAACTGGAGCTCGCAGCCTGTGTGTGAAACAGGCAGCTGCTGGCACGCAATTCTCCCTGAAGTTGTTTCCTTTCCTTTTTCCTGAGATTTAGCGAAGGGGGGGAAGGGGTTGGAGTCACATGGATACAAAGCTTTTGATTAATGTCCAAGTCTGCTGCTGCGGAGGCTTTCCAACCTCTCAGCTAGCCGGGCGAGCTGGGAACCAGTGACCGCTCGTTTCCTTCAGGCTGTGTTCCCTTCCTGACGGGAAAGGAGCGCTTACTGGGGTGGCTGCTCGCCTCCGGACCGCGGGGGCTGTGGGACCGCCGGAGCCCGGCCCCGCTGTGCGGCTTGGCGGGGTCTTTTGTTGTCTTTGACCGCAGCGCAGTGCCGGGCGCTCGGGGGACGGCGCCGGGCTAGGAGCAGCGATCCTCCTCGCTGCACCATGACAGAGGAAAGCAAAGGGGAAGGCAAGGGGGAGAGCGGGAAGGACTTGGAGAAGCAGCTTCGCTTACGCGTGTGCGTCCTCAATGAGCTGCTCAAGACGGAGCGGGACTACGTGGGCACGCTGGAGTTCCTGGTGTCGGTGAGCGCAGGGGATGGGGGGACTCGCTCGCTCGCCCCGCGCCCGCAGCTGCCCGGGAGTCCGGGACAGGGTCTTACCCCGCGCTCTCCCTTGAAACGGAGGGAAAGAAACAGGTTTTGGAGTGGCCGAGGAGGGGTCGCGCCTCGCTCCCCACACCTCTCCGGCCGCACTTTGATACTGATGTTATCTCGCATCTCCGGGCGTGGAAGCGGACGGGGTATGATGTGCTTGGGTTTAGGTATGGCCCGGGTGTGGGGGCTTGTGTCCATTTCAGGGCGCCGCAGTTGCATTACTTGCGATAGTCCGAGAAACCCAGCGGTGCAGGGGGGAAGGGGAAGGACAGAGGGGGTGCTGGTGTGCAGCAGCTGCTTGGCATTAAAGCCACATGTGGCATTCACTCCTGTCTTGTGATACAGGGTCAGCTGGGAAGATAGCACGTTTCTGGTGAGCTGTGTTGTGGCAGTTTTAGCCTCCTTCTGCATTTGACTATCACTGTTGATGGGATTATTGGTGCCAGGTAATAGCCAGAAAGACAGTCCTCAATCTCTCAAAAAGTCAAAGTGATAATTTATTGCAGAAGAGATGCGGACAGTGTTTCCTCTGTGCCTGGTCTCGGTAGCATCACTTTAGGACTCAGTTGTGATAAGTTTGCCCAAATCAGCTGCTTCAGCTAGCAAAAGATTTCACAGTAGCCCCATCATAGTTCTCCCTCGTTCCCTGTCCCATTGAAGAGGGGAAATTCTTCCAACTGCAGACTTCCTGCTTTGCTGCCTTGAGAACTGTGAACTTTCTGCGTATTATCATGGAAGAGGAAATTCTTATGTTGGCTGTGACATGGAGAATAAAAGCACAAAGATTGGAATGAAATAAGATCTACAAAGTAGCTTATTTTCTCCATATGTTTATCCTCAGCAGAACCATGAAAAATGGTAAATGGTCCAACATGTTTTCTTTCTTTTTTTTTTTTTTTTTTTAGGTTTAGGATGTGTATTTGAGAAAGGGGCTGTGTGATTGTTTTACATGCTTCTATTTAATAATCAGGTTTTACCTATGGTAAACAATCATCTATACTATAGCCATATTCTTCAGTACTTTACCTTAAGCTCCAAATATGGTGTATTTGTAGTCTTAGATCATTTCAGCAAATTTGAAGAATTTGTAATACCTTTAATTTTGGACTCAAAGGTTTTAAGCATAAGATATTTGTGTTCAGGCAGTAAGTGCTCAGATTCTTCCAAAGATAGGACTTGATATATATTTCAAGTTGTATCCAAGCATTGAATTCAGTAATAAGTCTTTTTACAGTTTTGATCAAGATGATCTAAATAAATCACATGGAGAAAAGGAGAAAAGTTGGCATTATTCCTGTTTTCATATTCATGAATGATTGTGAACAGGGTTCAAGTGATAGTTCATAGATGTAAATCCTTCACAGGGAAATGTCATGTGCTTTAACTGTACCTCAGTCATGTTTGAGGAAACAACTTTCGAGCTTTCCTTTGGTCTACTTGCTAGGACTGCAGTTAGAGCAGCTGTGGCAGTGGATTTACGAAGGCCACTGGACTAGGACCAATGTGGAGACTGTCATGTTGATTTTACATAAGCCATCAAAACTATCATTGTACTTGTTCTTATGGTTGTTTCTTGATCTGGAGGCTAGATTCTCTCATTTAGGTATCCTAGGCTTGTGGTTTGCTTTATTTTTCTTAAAACCATTATCAGTCCTAGGACCAGCTTTTCTGAGATACGAACACTATGCCAGCTTACTTTGTTTCACATCCTGAGGTGATCTTGGGACACACATCCAAGGTTCCTTCTTGATGGAAGTGAACTGTAAGTTTTTCTGTAGGAGCATATCTGGCTGCTAATGAATGTGCAGTTCCTTGGGTTAGACTAGAGCTGGTCTGAAGTGACCCCCACCACCCATGTGAAGTCTCAGCACTGACTATTTCTCTGTCCAAACCCTATCCTATTTTCCATAACATCTTGTTAAAGCAGAGAGCAGCATGAGGGGTTGACATTCCAGTCAAAGTTAGGAGTTAGGCTTCCAGGTCGCCTCAGTGTCCTTGGAGGAGCTCATTGGGGTAGAACCCGTTTTTCCTTTATGACTGAGAGGCTGAAGCCAGTTAAAGTCTCCCTAGCAGAGTCCCTTCAGTTTTCACTGTAGTTAATAAGAAATAGGGTATTCATTTAGATAGATGAAGAAAACCCTGTGGATGGCTGGAGAATGAAGAGGTTATAAGGAGGAAGTGACTTTGCTCATCTGTGTCAACATGGGAAATGCTTTGCTGGTTTCCCTACACTGGAAACATATCTATTATATGTTAGATTTATTTAAGTTCTTCAGTTTATATTGGAATTAATGAGAGTCTGACTGAACAATTTTCTGGTTGGTTATTCGAAGTATTTTTGTTCCCATACTCCTCTATGATTCTTCATCCTTAACTTGTCATCAGTGCAGTGAGAAGCAGCTTCATTTGTATATTCTGTCAAAAGTCTACAACACTAGGTGCAGAGCAGAAGATTTGAGATATTCATTATTTTATTAGATAGAAGTAGCAGACTAGTCATTTCCATGAGAGTTCAGTCACCTCTTCTTTTTGGCTTTATACTGTGTAAATACAGTATATTGTTTTACATCTGTGCTCATCACAAAACAAATTTGAGTGGAAAGGTCTGATTGTACTAATATATTCTTCCTTATCTCCTGAATCTTCCAGTAATAAACGGTAGTAACCTAGTCTGTTGAGACATCAGTGATACTGAGCAATAACAATTTTGAGCCCATTTGAGTGAGGTATGTAAACATATGTGAGGTGGATAAACTTGAGTCTCGAAGTAGTTGCAACAGTGTTAGAAAGAGGAGACATGTACAGGAAATTGAGGAGAGGCTTATACTTTTCCTTTGGACATTTCAGTATAACATTTGGAGTGTCATTGCAATGCCAGAGATTTTGTTCTTGTTAGCATTTAGCATTTCTTAAAAGAAACAAATCTGGTGATGGAAGAATTTACTTGAGAAACAAAAATGCCTTTGAAAACTGTATCTATAGATCGAGGGGTTTTTATAAGCTACAATGTGAGGTTTCTATTATGAGCAATTGATACTTTACTGGCTAAATTGAAAAGTAGTTGAGCTTTTTTTCTGCTTCTGGGTGATCTTGCTGGCGATCATGCCATCTTCCTGTGGCAAAATCCTTGTTTTCCAATGAAAGAGAATCTGTGCCTGCAAGGATGGAGAAGAATCCTTTTCTTTAGCAAAATACACTTTTTGGAGGGAACAGAAAATGGCAATTGGTGAATATTTATTCTATCTAAAATAATTCTGTGTTATCCAACTGTGTAACTGAATAATTAATAGCACCTTGAGTGCTCATGGGAAAGATGCTTTTAAAAAAAATATGTGACTTTACCAATGTTTACCTTAGCTATTTCATTCTTTACAGCAAGTGACAAAGTGTGTATATTGTGATCTGTGTAAACATAGTGAAAATTTTCTATTCTTGTATATAAGCACAATTAGTGTGGAGAAGGGGACACTGAGGGGAAAACTTACCACTTTCTACAACTACTGGAAAGGAATTGTAGCAATATGAGGATCAGTCTCTTTTCCCAGGTGGAAATTGACAGGATGAGAGGAAATGGCCTCAAGCTGCCCTAGAGGAGGCTTTGATTGAATATTGGGCAAAAATCATTCACGAAAAGGGTGGTCATGTGTTGGAACAGACTGCCCATGGAAGTGGTGGAATTACCATCCCTGGAAGTGTTCAAAAAACTTGTAAATGTGGCCCATGGGAACATGGTTTAGTGATGAACATGGCAGTGCTGGGTTATCCAGGATTCCTACTAGTCCATGATTTTTATGCTGAGGAATTTATTGGACACTTAATGAAAATTTTAAAGAACAGGTTTGTCTTTTTTGTTGTTGGTGGTGTTTTTTTTTTTTTTTTTAATTTATTTGCTGAACGTTTTCATGTGAGGTTTCATTTACTGTGTAAATCAGAGTACTCACTTAAAGCCTCAACACAGCTGTACTAAAGAGACCAGTAAAACTGTGGATAGAAGTTGCTGAGAAATTAAAAAGTATATAATAATGAAGAGTTGCCAAAAAGTGGCTAGTTTAACTTGTCACCTTATTACTTGGTGTAAGGCTTAGTTTTTATGGTTGTGATTTACACTGACTGACTGACTGGCCAGTAAAGGCAAACCAGGCCATGAAGAATTTTAGGATTGCATGTATTCTGTAGGGAAANATGTACATTTTTTTTGAAAGAAACTTTATTTTGGAATAGAAATTGGAAATGTAATAGATCTGCTGCACTTGGTACTTCAGGGGATATCCATGGAAGTAGAGTTTATTTTTCTATGAAAAGGATTGCTTTTCTGGCACAGTTTGGTGTTCTGACAAATTTGACGTTGATGGGAATAGAAA